>JAVXUP010002767.1:0-108821 GCA_033070095.1 Escallonia herrerae
AGGCGGTTGCTGACAGACTTAGGGTGGTGGGCGAGCTTGGAGTGCCTGCGCCATGAGGCATTTTTTATGAGCTTTTTGAGGAAGCCATTCCCGACGGTGGATCTGGTGGCTGGACAGGAAATGAGGAGGCGTTTGACGGTAATTGTGTGGTTGTGGATCACTGCCGGAGGTTGGAAGTTGGAGGTATGATACAATCGAGTTTCAGGACGATGTTATGGGTGGTGATTGGTCGGAGAAAATGAAGATTAGGGTTGAGTTGACGCATCAGCTCTTTGAAGAAGTGTGTAGTAAACTGAGTCAACTCACTTTGGAGGTACCAATGGTAGGGTTTGAAAATAAATAAAGTTGGCTTGACGAAATTGCCCCTGACGAAAAGGGCTGAACCGTTAGAAATTTAGACGGATGCCCTCACTTGTTGCAAATTTGCAGTTACAGGCCCTTATGTGTAAAAATTAAACTTTGAGACCCTCAAGTGAGACTTTGTGGTAGTTTCAGGGTACTTACGTGTATTTTACCCAAATATTATTAATCCAGCATGAGCATAAAAGGTCTTTGCAAGTACTTGTGCCAGAAAAAACCTGGGATCGACAGTGATGGAGATAATTGAGACTCCTTTGGTAGATTGGACACCCCATGAATCTCCCTTAACAAGCCAATCTTCCATTTCTTACTAGTGTTTGTTCCTTGAGAGTGCATATCTTCATTTGCTTCCAATGCTTCCTTCTTGTTTTTTACTAGTGCATCAATAGAGGTTTGCATATCTTGCACAACATCTTCATCTGAAGAAATCTCAAAGTCTGGGGCAACAAATTTTTCCCCTTGCATAGATGGCTTGGCAACCTCAATTTCCATTGGTTCAACTATCTTTCCATGATAAAAGGGATGAGATGAGATCAATAACCTGAAGGCTAGAAGTATACGACTTAATGTTTGGGATTTTCATCAAATTCTCATGAACAGGAGTGGGGTCTAGAAGAAAGAGGTCAACTTTTCCTTGCTCCATGCACACTATAGGATTACAGGTTTGGTTCATGTAGAGGATCTGTTTCTGCTTCAGGTTGGACAGTTGGGTTTCCTGAGTTTGAGTGAATTGATTGGACTGTATCATGGTTGGCATGGATTACCTTGTTCCTTCTTGATGGGCTGTCAAGATTTGCATTAGCTTAAGAAGCCCAAGCTGAAAGGGATTATGGTCTTTTGCCGTAATTGCCTGCTGTGGTCCATAGTCTCGGTTTAGGCTAGGCATTTGGGCCAAGAAAGAAAAGCTTTTGTCTTGGTTTTTAATGGGCTTACAATATGAAGATTAGGCTCTAATTCAAATCAGGCAGGCCATAAGATGAAAGATTCCTTTGGTGGGCCTGGCTAGAAATGGGATTGGGATAACTTGCGGCAGGACCTTGCAATTCAATTTCCTGAAGAGGTAGCTTTGTGTTTATGTTTGAAAAAGCTTGGCTCATGGTAAATGGGTCTAGTCTACCTGGTGATAAAATGATGGCCTAAGAAGGTTTAGGCAAGGCCAAGTGTGTAGCTATAGCAGACTCATTTTTGGGAGGCTATCATCTTGCCCGCATGGTAAATAGCGAACCAAGGGCCTTTTGTCAAGGGATAATACCTCAGCAGATTTTGCCATGGTAGCTGTTTCCAAATGCATCTCACCTCTTTGTCGGCTAAGTGTAGACTTGGCAGCTGTAGTGATAGGGACATCATGCATGGTGACATCATCACCTGACACAGTTTCCAGATGCACAATCTCATTGGTAACCTTAACAGACAGGCTTGCAACAGTGGTTTCTTCTTTTGAAGAATTTGCCGCATAAGAATAATGAGTCCGCTTTTTGTTGAGTACATTCCAAAGTTATAAGAAATGCCTAAAAATTCTTGCTTAGTGTTGAAAATATCATGTCCATAGCTGGTATACACTATCAGAACCTGTGAATTCTAGTTAATGTCTATATTCGGGTAAACATGGAGAGACTGCTCTTAACATAGGTGCACCAGCTGCTACAAATTAGGAAAATAAGTCAGGTCCATTTAAAATAGCAGCTCTAAGGCGTAGGGATAACACAACCATCAAACATTCAGTGCAAATCTCACGTTCATGCCCTATGCGGCCACAACAATAACATGCATGGCAAACCCTTTCATACAAGCATGCCAACCATTTTACTTCGCAGCTCATCGAATGCAGATCAAGTTCAAACATGAATGGAATAAAAAATCCTAGAAAGAGTGGTTCATCTAACAAGATACAAACTTTAATCCTGAAATAATCCTTGTGTTTACATATCCTTTCGGACCAATCTAAATCAAGAATTTGCCCCAGCATAGTGCCTATTTTGATAGCAAGATATTGATGGTAACAATGACTAGGTATATCGACAATTCTTACCAAGAAATCCACCGATGGGAAGGCAACATGAGAAAATATGGTGTGTGCTGTCTAAGGTTTAAGGACCAGAAGACATCCTTAATATTCCAAGGATCATTTTTCAGCAAAAGATGAGCTTGGTCTGGGATAGTAAAATAAAAGAGGAAGAGGCTATTGATTTTATGAACTATAACAGGGCGAAGTAATGACCAATATTTGGCAACATACTTTTGCACCTCTGCTTCAGTAAAAGCTTCAGCATCCACAATCTTCCCCATAAGCATGCTTTGAAAGTTTGCTCGATCTGCCATGATCTTATGCTTGTCTACTATCATGATACTGCTTCTTTCTAGACCAAGAAGTCTATAGGTGGATCATCTCCTTCAAAGGTTGACGGCATATTATGTAAATGAGTGATGAGAAAGGGTTGGCTAGAGTGAGCTTTGGACAATTACAGGACAACAAGGCAATTAGACAGTATAAGTGAGGTGGTGAAGTGAAAAGCACGAAATAGAAACAGAAGTGGGTGCATGGTGTTGGAAAGTTTGAGTTGGTGGGACACTAATTGATTAGGTAAGTGGAGTCAACTGAAAGTGATTTAATGGGGAAGAACTAGTTAATGTTTGAGTAAACGAATGGGTGGTAAGGTATGAAGAATAAGAGCTTAGAGGTAGAGAAAAGGTGGAGAATTTGATTAAAGAGAGAACGAAGCCAATGCCCTTACTTCTGCACTTTTTGGAAACCCCAAAGTTCGTGTCACAACTATATAGTTTTGACTTTATTTGAAGTCATATTGAAAAATGGCTCCCAAGTTTGCTGCTTGAACATAAGTCCATTATTTGTGCTTTTAGGCACCGCAACTCAACAGAATTTGAGTTCTTTATATCTTGTTTCTTATCACTTTTTGATAATTATGAACATTGTGAAAACCTTGAGAGACTTCCTTTGACATGATATAACTTGAGCTCTGCTCAGAACTACTCTTGAAACATGATATATAGTATTGGTTATGTTGGTTGCAGCGGTGCAATAAGAAGTGATTATGAAGGTGGTGAAAGTAGTGGTTTTAATTGTTGGTTGTAGCAGTGGTGGGAGTAGCACAACAATGATGATGGGGTGTGTGTGTGTGTGTGTGCGCGCCATAGTCTATGTTTTCTAAGTAGAAATTTAGCCTTCAAATTGTGATAGATGACGTGATAAAACAGATGGAGAGTTGGATGACGATGATATAGATCAAGCTTTTCAATGCTCAATTTTGTCCTTCAATTACACCACATAACATATTTATTGTTATCATGATGTATATTCTTTCTCGCTCAACATGATATCACTTAGCAAGTAACTTATGCCTGTGAGTTTAATTGTAGTTAATGACGTCTGTTGACCATGTACCACAGTTTGCACCTCTTTGTGCCTCAGCAAAAAGACTCTGCAACTTCAAGACACACTAGTTTTGCCTTGCGACCTTACTCTGAACCGTCATCATGTTAAACGAAGTAATTTTAATTCTCTCTCTCAGAGCACATTGAAAGAGCCTTGCATAAGACTATCCAAAGCTTACAAATGTCCTTGGACAAATAGCAATATCCATTAATGTCTCGCGACACCATGCATAGTAATTTCAATGACATAACTAGATTTGCACGCCCAAAGAGTCTCGGCATCAAGGACTTTCATTTACATGCCCATCTCACTTGTACTCTGTGTGGGCAGCTAACATTAGTGCGCATGGTCTGGCTGTTGTGTCCCAATCAACGTTACGTCAATGGACATCAACAAAGTGCATGCATGCGATGACTTGTGTCAACATAGTGCAAAGGCATGCTAGCTTGCCCTTTGTCATGCCCAACTTGTCAAGCTCGGCCCTCGCTTTCCTCTCCTCAAAGTCGACACGATCAACTCTGTCTAACTTAGTACCATGCCAAGCGCCATACTTGACAACCCGCATATGATCGAAGCGAGGTATCCTGCCACCAGGCATGCCACTAATTTTAACCTTCATGGGGGAGTATTAAACCCGAAGGCAAAGATGGTATTAGAGCAAGCACACAAAAACGTAGAACAATACTACTCTTATACTTACTAATGGTCGGGATACTTTGGGGCATTGCAGGTGTAAATTAATAGCCTCTAAACAGCGTCAAAAAGTGTATTTCACGTGTGGTAGCTCTCAGTTGTGTCTTTAACACCTTTCAGCTTGTCCAAATATCTTGGGCTACTCACTTGATACTCATTTAGGCTGGCTGCCTGGCTCTGGAATCAAAGCGTCAATAGTAGATATCCTCTTGCCCGAGAAGGCATAATAGCCCTTCTCTCACACCGTACACCATAGACTTTCTCGTAGTACGATCTTCAACCAGCCAAGGAGTAATCCTTGCCCAAACACGAATTGATAATTACAAAAACGCGACTACACTGCTTTGGGCCAAGGAGCCATGGAGCCATTGGCCTACGCCTTTGGAGAACAAGATCTGTTGTAGCCACAGCCAGCCCGTGACACTATTATGCCAAGATCATGCTCATAATATTCGCTACACTCGTATATGGCTCAGACCTCTGATTTTGTTCTTGCTTTAAATCTGGTATCAAAGAGAGAAAAGAAGGCTCACAGCAAGTCTACACGGCAAGAATTTCAAAAGAAACTAAAGCTTAAACAGTTCGACCACAATAAGCCCGAAAATGAATCAAATTTGGCAAAAGTTGTGGTAAAAGAACAACTCTAATATTACAATTGCATTTCACAATGATGCAAATGGGAAACCAATCAGCAATAATGGTACTACACAAATTGAAAACTTGCTTGCAGTGATGTCTTTACACTGGCGCCAGGATCAACCTGACTGCGACGACAGAGAGAGCAATCTAAAACCTAAAAGAGAATTTATAGGCCTCTCAGAGCACCCGAGTAATCCTCTTTACAGATGAAATCTCCCGACCCCCGACGGGTGACTCACATTCTCGAGATTTGGAGGGGAACCGTGGCTTCAAGAATTTCATCCCTAAAAGAGACGAGCTGGATCTTCTCCAAGCTACCGCGTCTCTCCACAAGATGCCTCCGGCAATTTTCTGCAGCAGTAACTCCAGATGAGTAGGCTCCATGTACAGATCCTTGGTTCTCCATGCTAACCGCTTCACCTCCAAAGAATAGATTACCCACCGGTGCCCGAAGCCTATCATACACGTCTGTTGGTTTTCCAACCAGGTCGTATGAATAACATCCGAGAGAATCAGGGTCTGTTCCCCAACGTGAGAAAAGATATTGAACCTGTACACAATGACCAACCAAACAGCTTAAAACTTCAGCAATAGCAATCTTGTATTGCTCCCTATAAAGCTAAACTAAAATGATGAGTAGAAATAAGAGTAGATTGACACTATTTTAAGTTGTTCGTCGTGGTAAGCATGTATAGATGATAGGATCATAAAAGCTCAGACGGCAAAAGCAGTAAGCACACCGGTCAACTACTTACGTACTCAACGGCCCTCATTTAACCTGCCCTCTCATACTGAGGTAACTACTAACTATACACCTTAATATAGGATTAAACTTCTATTTGATGGCTGGGGTGGCAGGGTGGTGGCAGCTGTGGTGGTGGAGGTGGATGACGGTGGTTGGGTTTGCGTCATAGTTAGCGGAACTGCATCGGTCTTCAGACTGGTGAAAGGCACCGGCCTTCACCAATTCACGATTGACTGCTTCAACCGGTGCTGCAACTGGTTCAACCGGTGATTCAAATAAATAATTTTATATTGGTTAATATTATTATAAAAAAAAAAAAGAAATCACTTGATTGAATACACGATAATGTACAGATTTCAAGTTTAACGTTAACTACGTTAGTAAAATACCTTGAATCTTTAATTTTTTAAACCCCAAATTTTCAAAAAATAATTAGATTCAATGAAACTAGCCTCAAATCTAAGAAATAATACTGGTATTGCTTGGTATTCTGTTAACAAATAGTTGTAGTCGGTCAAGTGGCATCAAAGTGGTCTATAAGGACTTCAACCTAAAGAACCCAGTTTTAATCCCCCACAACAAAATCCGTATCTAAGTGAGTAATTTTTGTTAATGCATAAGGCTTAACCCAGTTCAATCGGGCAGTTCAGCCAAAAAAAAAAGCGCTAAAAACCGTCCGATTTTCGCCACATCATTCGGTCCAAATCAAGAACCGGATTTGGTTTGGTTTGGTTGTACCGGTCACTGTTGTACCGGTCCGACCGGCTGGTCTGGTTTGGTTCTGATAACTATGGTTATCGTGGTGGCATGACGATAGTGAAGCAGCAGACTTCTTTTTCTTTAAAATTTAGCGTAGCAATTCTGATTTTGTTTTTGTCTGCCGAATTGAAAGAGGATAAGCAAAAGGATGACAAGAACGCGATGGTTACAAGGGGCAAAGCAGATTCTCAGAGATGTTTTGGGGGTTGGGGGGGGGGGGGGGAGGAAGAGAGGAGAGAGTAGTTGCTGCCCATACCACGTTATAGCTATGGAGTACTATTTAGTCAACAAAGCTCCGACTAGTACTGCAACTAGGTAGTGGATAAGGAAACTACCCTGAAAATATGCAACTACTAGCGGCCTAGGTAGCACGGACACAGACACCCTAACACCGACACTGACCAATCACCGGACACCACAATTTAAAAAAAACCAGATTTAGGACACCACAAGACACCGCTGAATCTTTTAATATGTTATTATTGTTACAAATATGGTAGATATATAAGTAACAAAAATAAATATCTATTGAAGCAGCTGAATTTTGTTTAAGACGGATGAAAAAGAAAGACAATAACATGAAATAGTCACAACAGTACCCAGATAAAAGGAAAGAAGACACGGGACCAAAGGCATGAAGGAGAGGTTTTATATAGCCAGATGCGTCTATAAATTAGGTCAGAGATGTTGATTATCTTCCTCTGGGCTGGTAAGCTTGGATGCTTTCGGTAGCAAAAAGAAAGAAAAGAGAAAGAAATGAGAGAGAAAGAAGAAGCGTACCTTTTGCTGGGTCGATCTGATAAGGTTTGGCTTAAAAGTTATTTCTGAAAAAGCCACGGATTTGTTACACCGACTTTGAAAAAAGTTTGAAATACTGTATTTTGACCCCACACATGTGAACACTTCTTCAAGGGCTGTCCGACACGGTGTTCAAATTTCGGACACCATTAGGAGGTGTCAGACACGTGTCCGGAAGTGTCGGTGAGGTGTCGAGGTGTCGGACACCATGCCTTGAGCTATATGAGGTGTCGGTCCTTCCTAGCTAGCGACAAATTTCTTCTTTACATATAAGCCAGAGTCAGAGAATACCGGTGATGTCAATGATATGGGGCGGTGAAAGTGATATATGATGCAATTGAAGATAAGTTTGCATCAATATACACCTATTACTAGTAGCTGCCTTAGTTATTGCAGTGAGGGTGGACGACGGCGGAAGAGGCCTCATAGGTTCAAGCAAATGAAGGAGAAAATGGAAATGGAAATACCATGACAATCATCTACGTATATAATTTTCCAGAATTATAGAAGCAATTTAAAATATTAATTTTATTGGTTTGGGTTTTGCAACCAATTTGTTCTTTATTTAAACCAATTTTTCTTTTTCCCAAAAGCATGATTTTGTTCTTTATTTTGTATGGGTCCTAAGACCGAATTATGTAATATCTTTCTTATAATGCAATTCTTATAATTAAACTAAAATTTCTTCTTTTCAAAAGCATGATTTTTGAACCGTATATGGAGAGTAATGGCATGAGTGTCAACAAACCAACAATTAAATGTGAGAAAGTTTACGAAAGTGAAGCTTTTACAATATTTAAAGTAAACCTGGTCTTGTGAGGGTAACAATGTCTTTTCAATAATTCTGAGACGGTTTTGGTTCATGTGCACAATTCCCCAGGGGTGAGGGTGGGGGGAGGGGGGTAGGTTTAGTTCACATTTTTTAGCAAGAGGGGACCAAATCGTACATTGGTGCAAGTACAGGGTGCCAAAGTGCAGTTTCCCCTTTGATTTAACTGGGATGAAGTTAAAGATTTATAGGTAGCAAAATTGTGCTAAAGAAATGAACTTACCGGCTCACTTGCATCAGGAAACATCTTCTTGAGCTGTAACATTACAAAATTTACAGCAGACTCGTCAGACTGTTTCTCAAGGTCATAAGCAAATCTTCCTGCTGCCATATAGACGAGAACAGGATGCCCCGTTGCCTTGTGGAGATTAAGAAAATAGCCACAGGCATAAGATCTGGGAGCAACGGTGCCTAATAGTTCCACATTTGGCCAAAACACCTTGTCAAATCGTAAGGCGATCTTATTTTCATTTCCCACACCAAGATCTGATATTGCAGCAACCTTCCACTCCGGCAACTTTGGTTCAAACTCAATTAAGTTGGCTTTAAGAACCCCAATGGGCACTGTTATAATGGCAGCATCTGCAACAAAGTTCCTTCCATCCTCTACGGTAATCATCACCTCACCACACCCACTTGCTACCCTTGTAACCCTAATGATAAAGATCAACAAAAGAAACCAGACTTTTATATCAAAAATCACTGTGTATATCAGAATATATAATAGTCATATAAATTGTCCAACACAAAATACCCACACTGAAATAATCTAGCCCAAAGAATATGCTTGCATGGTTTTACTAGATATCAGGACCTAAATTTGAGGAATGGCCATGACATGATTAACTTATAACCCCGCCTTTTCATTCAATTTCACCACTTGACTTTTTCTTATTTTCTAAAAATAGCAATCACAGATCAAATAAGTATGGATTGGAAAGTCAGACTAGCGTAAAAACAATGAGTAACTATGTGTTTACACGGTACTACATCTGTTGTAGGAATTCACAAAAAGTCAAAGGAGAAAATCCACTGATATGAAGGTAAGCAACTATACTTAAGTGATAAACCTTAAACAGCAGCTAAAAGAGTAAAAAGAAAGAAAATGAAAGAGAAACTTCTGCAAAAGCTCTAATTTGCAAATCCTATGTATGACGAGAGTATGGGAGATTCACTTGTAATTCATTTGGTGTAACTCGAGGTTTGACAGGTCAAACCACGCCGACAACAAAGTACTATGCTAAGAATTGATAAATACAAAGAAAAGAATCAGGAAAATAAGGATAGTAATTGGAATTTGAGATTTTTACAGGAGAACAATACTATTTACCGATATTTAAACATGTTTTTCTTGCCACTTGTGCAATAACCACACACAAATATGAAACATGTATAATG
Organism: Escallonia herrerae; assembly: GCA_033070095.1. Lineage (NCBI taxonomy): Eukaryota > Viridiplantae > Streptophyta > Magnoliopsida > Escalloniales > Escalloniaceae > Escallonia > Escallonia herrerae. The sequence continues at coordinate 9,613 of JAVXUP010002767.1, forward strand.
CGGTTTCTATTGATGCATATATTATTCCCTCTTTTCCATTTCTTTCTTCTTATACATTGTCGGTAGAATTACTCGGTATTTTAACTATGTTTGTCGGGCAGAGTATGCAACCATACCGATGATTCAAGCGTATATCAATATCCTTTGCAAGAGCCTTAATTACGGGGTAATAACCTTGCACCATAAGCCCATGACCACCAGAGAGGACATGTTCCTGTACATCACAACTCTAAAGACGTAAGTTGAAGCAAAGACCGAATTAACGAGATGTCTAGGAAAAGTAATTTCTTTAAGAGGAGAGATATTTGATTTCATCCTACATACATTTTTACAATACATCACAGGAAATGGATTAGATCTTCACTATTATAATAGGAGCAAAAACAATGAGAGAAGAAAAGGGTGCGGATCTATAATTGGATGTTATATTTGTTCGATTAAATAACAAATAGTTAAAGGATAGCCACCCACATAACTTGATCCTATAACTCGTAGGTGTCTTCTCAAAGAGGTGGACTATAAACTGAAAAAGATGAATCATATGACTTGCCTCATCCCAGTTTTTCAAGGATATCATATCCACGTCTGCAGCAAACCAGGCTTCCATTCTACATATGTACCATTGCAACACTTCATGTGCAAGTCCTTCTTGCCTACAGGACCCAGACAGATGTTAGCGAATAATAGATCCCCTGTTCAAATAAAGAAGGTGGTAGATTGATATAGAACCCGGATTCTAAACACACCTCAACTCTGGATGCCTGTCCAGCACAATTAATATTGCTTGAAGAACAGACATATCATGACTATGTTCATCTCGCACTTTCTCTGTCTGCAGTTGCCAAGTATCCATCACTGGTTTACCAATTGGCAATAAAACAAGAACCACATACAGAAAGTTTTGCGTTTAAATGCCTACCTCCTTGAGAATTCTCTTGAATGCATCGCCAACTTCAATAGCCATCTGTTGAGGAACTTGATGACCATCCATATCAAAAAGCATATAACTGAAAGTGCCAAATCGAAATCATCAATAAGATATTTCTGACAAAAAAAATAGCAACTTATTTTGTAATTTCTCTTCACGACACAGATGGCAACAGCCACGATTTTCCAAAGCTACCAAAAATAAGGGAAAATGGAAGTTTAAAGAAGAACTTCATTAATGTTTCCAAGTACCTTCTTTTATTGGATAACCCAGAGCTCATTTCAAATTCTCTATAAGCAAGTAAAAACTTGAGAACAAGAGAGCACCATGTCAAATCTAAACGCATGTCTGTGTTAACTTAGAAAGACTCACATATCGATCTTCTAACCCCTCTTATGTTTCGTTATATATTAGCAAAACAAAACTTCATTTATATTTCCTATTCTTATCGACTATGGTAAACCAGAACGCCATTAGCTATATTAAATTTCCTCACATCGTCCAATAAATCTTTCTAAGCATTTGCATTTTTACCATCCATTTCTTAGTTACACTCAGAAGAATTTACCCCAGATCTGCAGCTATTAAATTAGCGCACACATTCCTAGTAAAGATATGGCCATGCTGTAAAGACAGCACTGGGCCAGGGATCATAACAAATAGAAAGGAAAGATGATCATGAAGTTGGTGACCAACAAGGATCTAAAAGGTTGCAGAAGGATGCATTGCTACAAAAAAGTGCAAAGACGTTAGCGTCAACAGAGATGTAAGACCCGTAACTACCTTTCCAAATCATGGTCGTAAAGCACCGAGTTGTCACCGCTTGTACGATACAATGGAAGCCCTAACCGACGTATCAGTGGAGCTAAAGGGTTCTCGTTGCAGACACCATGCAGCCTGAATAAAGCCACATAGAAACTTCAGCTAAGAAAGTTGCCCAGGGTAAAACACATAAGCAGTTTGCACAAACTACACAGATAAGCAAAGATGTCATCAATGCTTTTGCATAAATGGATAAATAAGGCGATAAATTTTCAGATAACCCGGTTCGATTATTTTTTCATAAATGGCTTTGAAAGTCATGGATGATGAAGCATCTAAAGCAACTTCAAGACTTTCAACAGGTTCGTATTTGTAGTCGTAATTTGCTCGCTCGGTAATTCTAGTGACCAAAGACATTGAGTCATTCGCTCACTCCCGACTTTGCTCATACTCTCACGCTTTTTGGGCTTACGGGTATGAGCTAGGAGTCCGTTCACTCACTCCTTGCTAGAATAGTTTCATAATGATGACCCCGGCTCGGACTTCTTTCCAGGAAGTCCTTCGCCTCATAATCACATTTCATTCTTTTCTGGCCGGAGAGCTACAATAACTCAGGCTTTCGATTATTCTTCAACTACTGCAACATGCCAGCTAGGTAGATTCTGTTGTCTCACAATGGCCACATTCTGCACAGCACCCAATTATGACTTCCACATTCTGCATGTAGCCAGCTCGATGTATAATCTTTTAGAAAAAAGTGAACGTGATGAGACCTTTATTTCCCTACCGAGATCGTCTAGGCCACAGACTAGAATGTAACAGAGAGCAGGCATGTATCAAGAGAAGGTGACATATGGTGAGGGATACAAATAATTAAACTAGCCTCCCTTTCAAGTACAAAGAAAAGAAAAGATTTTAGTGATTGCTACCATAATATGGGCTGGTGACCAATATTATGACATAAACTACACTTCCAGCCCATGTATTACTTTTTCTTCATTTTCAGTAGTATCCCAACACATTTGCATTGCAAATACAACAATTGAGGGCTTTAACAAGTCTATGCATTTTTTAACTGTATCCAGTAATACTGGCATTTCCATAACACCACAGTCATCTCAATCTCACAGCATGGAATCAAAAGCTCATCATATTTGTACCGATGGTCGGCCAGAAAATTGCGAGTAATAGGCAAGTAGAGACTGTGTTGCATAAATCAAACATACAGGAAAACCAAATCTTTGATTATTTGAAAAAGAAAAACAGAGAAGCATGAACTTGCCATGATGCTCCCATATCAACTGGGCAACCAAATGAGTAGTCAGTGTGAATGCGGCCCCCAATTCTATCTCGTGACTCCAACAAGAGCACCTGAATAAAGATGGTAACCACTCGTAAAATAGCAAAGAAATATTAGGTCACTGCCTGGTGAAAAGTAAATAATATAATTACCTCAAAAGAAGCATTGTGGAGGATGCGTGCAGCAGCAATACCCGAGATACCACCACCAATCACAATGACTGACGAGGGTGATTTACGGTTCCTCTCAATGCACGAGACAAAAGTGCCTATCGAAATACAAGTACAGATCAGCAACAGCAACGGATTTCAACACCTTCTTATGCTGTAATACTCGCAGCATAAGAAAACTTTAAAATTCAAAAAACTGTAGCAAAAACTACTTTCAAGATCATGTTTTTTTCACTCATAAAACTTAATTTAAATTTTCACATTCGCTCTACCTTTCAATGTGTTCCACCCTTAATCACCTCACACGCGATTACTTGTGCCAAGGCAACCCGTACATATGGTAAAGCATATGTTCCCTATAAAGTTCTGATCTTTGAATGAACAAACATTGTGGCTAGGTCTAAAAAGAAATTTTGGCTAGTTTATTGAATTTCTTCCCCCCGATGTATAACCATTTTCTAGTAACTTCTATTTTGTTTGAACTCAGCAAACAGATCATCAAACTATCACTATAAACACTACGCTTAAATAAACTGCCAAAGTTGCCTGGGCGGCGCGAACTCCACACCCTCACTTTTTACCCATTAGTGACAATTAGGTGCAGATTTAGCCTCATCCAATAAATAAGGTAATGATTAGCAGTATAATTTATAGATGTGCCAATCGACAAAAAACACTTGAAAATAAACATCCAACATTGGTCAAAAACTAATCAAATAGGCCGGAAAATAACACAATTCAACCAAGAAAACCACACCAAACCCGAATGTAAGATACTAACCATCCACAAAATCAGCGGAAATCGAATCTTTGATCTCCATCAAACAACCAATCAACAACAACGGGTCGACAAATCCAAATCAAGAAAACAAGAACAGAGAGCGAAACGAAGTCGTTTGATCAGGGGAAAAAAATTAATTATCGGGAGGATGGGTGTCAAATTAAGGGTGTATAGGAATAGGGAAATTGGAGATTAACTGGAAGGAGTGGTAAAGAATGAAGTACAGGAGGCCGGCAATGAGGCGGCTGCAATTCGAAGAACACCTCAACTTATCAAACCAGCTCATAATCCTCTTCGATTACGGTGGATTGTTAACTCGGCGGAGACAGTGAGTCGATACGGTAGAGCAATCGATGGCCTGTGCGTCGATTGCATAGATCAATGCCTTTCCTCTCTCTCTCTCTCTCGACCAGAGAGCTTTTGCAGCCTAACAACGAACTCTCTCCTTTCTGTTCGGTTCTGGTCTGTTCAATTAACAGTAATCATTGAACAACATGGGGGCGGGGGACAACTTTATAAACACGTAGCATTTTGCGGCATGCATGACAAATCTCATCTCATGGGCATAATTGGGATTTCATTCCGTTCTTGGGGTTAGGAAAGGGAAAGTTTATTGAGAAAAATTTTTAGTGCAAAAATTAGTAATTATATGGGGGCTGTACTTTTATTATTTTTATTTTTTTTACAATGACGATAAAAAAATTATGTACTTTTATTATTTATTATTTTTATTTTAGATAAAATTACTTAAACAGTAACAAAAAACTGAAAACACCTCAGGCTTTTCTGCACAAACTTAATCCAATGTCAAAAAGAGTAGCTAATTTTTTATTTATGAAAATGATAAAAGTACATGAGTTACATTTTTTAACTGAATACGAAAATCATGAAAATAAAACACACAAACCAAAAATACTAAACATACAATCCCTAAATTCTTGTTCTACACGTTATCTCGGCCATCGGTAGCATTTAATTATAATTCTTACTTTTGTTATTTATTATTCTATTTATGCTGATGTATGGGCTACACGGCAAGACTAGTTCTCTCCCTCTGATTAAAGTAAATTTTAGTTGCAATACCTTGTTAAGGATAAAATGTAGTATGATTGATGGTTCCTAATTAAAACAACACTTCAATAAAACATAAATGTCTTTTTTACTTCAATCGTTTGTCATTCCAGAGGTTAAAAAGGTGTAGAAATGTAAAATGCAAAGAAAAAAGTAGAGGGGTTGAACAACTTTCATTTGTTCGGCGGAAGAGAAAGTAGGAGGGATGAACTTTTCTTCTCAGTCGATTATGTTATTTTGTTTCACAACTTGACAAAGAAAGAAAAAAGAGCTTGTCTCGCTCCGTTGACTTTTTAATTCTTTTAAATGTATCGTTCGGTGCAATTGAAAGGATAATACAACAATAGTATCAAGATCATCTCTTTGCCAAACAAGAACAACTTTTAAGTAGAGAATTGTGTCTTCTTGCTCCCTTTGGTTTCTTGGTAGATCATTTGGAGGTCAAATTGGTCGTGCCGTCCCACAAATTGAATAAGTGGGCATGTTGTTATGTGGTCTAGTGAGGAACCTACGTCCAGACATATATTGGTGGGTCACAATAATTGGTTAGGTCTCCTTTGGGTGCTCTCTTTGTTTAACAATGGTTGGAATCTACGTACTAAGATGGTTTAATTCATATTTTTTTAGATTTCGGACGTTAGTTTAATAAAAATATCTTACCTTTTTTCTAGTAATAATCAGATAAAACAAAATAAAATAGCGTACTATGTGACCCATTTAGTCAGTTAGGTTTGCAAGCCGAAAGTTGAATCTAAGCGGGTGTAGGATGATTTCATCCATTGTTTTGGATGCATTCAGAAATTGATAATTTTGAAGATCAAAAATAGAAGGAGCTTTCTTTCAACCATGGTGCTTAAGCTTCTTATATACTAGTAAACTGTAAAAATAAAATAGAAATTAACCCTTCCATATTTTGGTATTTTATCATTCATTTTTCGATACTATAAGTAGAGAGACGTAAGATATCTACACAATCTAAGTTGCGTCACAAACTAGTTATGTTTTGTCAGAAGCAAGCAATTATCACTTAGTTACTACTTACTATAGCTTTTACCATTACAAATGAGATTGATGACAGTTAAAACTTGCTTAGCAAGCTATCTTTTTAATGATTGTCAATCATAAATAAGAGAACGCACGTCTAAATCAACGAAATATGATCTTTCATGGGCGAACGGTATTTCCATTTTCTATGGTTTGAATTCAGAACTAAATATCATGTCAGTATAATTGGAAGTCAACAAATTTTTACTTAATTTAGCCCTCTTTTTTTTTGAAATGAAGGTGTTCAAGCTAATGAATGATATGAAGGGCAAATTGCAAGTTCCAGTTACATGTAAGCCCTCCAAGGGTGGGAAAATATCTCCATCTCCATATGACTGAAGAGCAAATGCAGGATAAAGAGATGGGGACAACTCACTGGTGATGCTGAATTGGCAACATGACAACCTTTTTTTCTAGATTTGGCCGACTAATGCTGAACGGTCCACTTAACCAAAGATTGTGAAAGCTCATGGCCAGTTGTGTTCGGCTTCCTTGGCATATTCCCAACTTCCTAAAGCCCCAAGTATATTCATTTTCGTGGTGGAATACTGTGGGCAAGATGTTGATGGCTATAAATCCATGTCTCATTAAGCCATTTAGTAATAGTCATGGCATGGGTATCGTGAGGAGCAAGTGTTACATGGTTCTGGGTTACTGATCTCTCGACGAAGTTGACACAGGGCTCTACTTGAAGCACCTTGGAATCATTACAAGAGTCAGGATGACTTCCGAATGAAGCACTGTTCGTGGGATAACGATGTCACAATTAGAGCTTTGTGAAGGGTCTACCTAAAATAGTTTTCCTCGAGTGATGTGAATCACCACAAATATGCTATTGTTTGTCCACTTAGTATGGCACTATCCAAACAGGAAGGAAATCAACTACTGATGCTTGTTATATCTCTTTTGGAATTTGCTTTTCTTCTAAAGATGTTCACTGCCCAAAAATATTTATATATAACTCAGCTTCGTAACGTACTACTCACATCCTTTTGACTTATTTGAAATAATCGAAATCAGGTAATCGTCTAAGATGAGGATTGGAATCCCGATGGTATCCTTGCTGAGCGCCTGCAATTGAATCAAACATTTATTTCAAACTTCACATCAAAAATCAAAGAGGCCTCCGAGGAATTAGGAAAATCGGGATACATCGTAGCATTCATCTTGCAATAAGCTGTCGCTGCCTAAGGCCAACGGTGATCTCAATTTTCATTGGTTGCTTATTCGCATCTCGGCGTAAACACAAACGGCCACCAAATTAATAAGTTTGAAGAACTTTTTCCTGCAAACACTCATAAGATGGCTTCACTCGAAGGACTTCTAATTATTAGTATTCAATGGATTAGCGGTCTAAAAACTGACAGACATTCGTCTTTATACTCATGATGATAAAGACAATCTTTCTCAGATGCAGCCACTTAGGATGATGGACGTCACCAACATCGGATTAATGAATAATATTCGCTTTACGTTAAAGGAATACCATCGTCTCATCAAGTTATAAGCTACTGTAGAAAGAGCCAGATCAAGACAATGAAGAGCAAAGCAAGGATGAACAAGGCAGCAACATTAAGAGGAATGCCTACCACTCAATCTTGACTTTTGGTACATAGCAGTATTTTTTGATACCCTGATGTATTTATTGTGCTCGTGTTTGAACTATATTCATTTGTTTGTAATTTTTTCAACATTTTGGCTTCCGTGAAAAGTAGCGTGCCTACTCCTGTAACCATGGAAGCGAACTTTAATCGTCTATCCACATTCTCTGGTTTAACTTAAATTAAAAAAAGGCAATATTTTTTTTTTGGTAAAAACACTTTGAAAGCATTAAAACTCTTCCCCCACGTTTTTCCTTAAAAAAAATTAATTGGAAGCTTTTGATCGAAAGGAATTAAGATCAAAAGTGAAGTTAAAATTGCTATTTGCTTAACTGAAATCTTGAGATCGATCAAAAGCTTGATCGAATGACCACAACTATTTTTTCTCGAAACTTTAGCATTAATTGATCCAACTACTTCAAACGGCCTTACATCTTACTCACCTTTTAGAAGTCATCTTTCGTTTGAAAAATAACAAGAGCCGGCATTCAGACAAGCCAAGATCAAGATCATCCAATTGAACTCAAAACAATTACTCAATTCTCACCAATTTCTTCAAAAGTTCATTCGTTTATTGTCGAACAATCATTCTTGAGCTTCTTGAGAGTGATCATTACATTGTCCGCAATATGCTTACCTCTCAATTGTCAGAGCTTCAATTTTTATGGAAAGATTCAAGTTCTATAAGACAAATTAAATTCATTATCACTCTTCATATATCAAAGCCTGGGATTGATATCTTTGATCTTCGGAGGTTGCCCAAGCTTGATGCTTAGTTTGTTGATTGCACCAAGGTTTTGTATGATGGTTAGGTCTTGGCTTAGAGGTAAACCGCTTTAGTGAATTTTAGGTTTTGATCCTGCCAAATATAAGATTGATGGTAATTCAAGTTGAACCATTCAAATTTTTTGTGTTAAGTATAGCCCGACATCATTATATTGATACGTGCTTCATGAGATTGTTTAGATGGATTGAATCAGCATCTTTCACTCTTTGACCAATTAAACTTTGATATCCATTATTATTCGGAAAATTTTCAATCTATTTTGTGATTGAATTTAGGGATATATCACTAAGCTTCTTCATCTCATGGGTAAATATATATGAGGACTGTGCTTTGTCATAATATCGCTTAAGTTCTTTAACCAAGCCGAATGGTATGACGTTAAATTTTTTGTGTGAAAAGACACATTTCCCGTTCTCTCTTCTCACTATATTTTTTTCTCCTTTCTCTCATACTAAGTCACTACCACCATTTCATCCTCCACCACTAATAATTAGTATAGCACCACCCCAACATCACCAACCACAACCACGGAACCACCCAACACCACCGACATTATTGTATAAACCAAAAGAATTCACTTAAACAAACAATTAAGCTAAAAGTCACACATACAAATAAGCATTTGCACACACAGACCAATGAACATGCTAAGGGTGAACACGGTTCGATTTGATTTGGTTTGGGGGTCAAACCGCAAACCGAACCGCTACCCCTCGGTTTGAAAAATTGTGAACCGAACCAAACCAAACATCATCGGTTTGGACGGTTCGGTTTGGTCGGTTTAAAGGATTCGGCTTATTCGGTTTGGATCGATTTGCCCACTTAAAGACGTTATTTCTTTGCACACTACTAATTGAAGTTATATTTTTTCTAACTTGCATATAATCTTGTTTCACTCAATATATAAGTTATCATTCATCAATGAGAAAGAATGAGTAAATATAAACTAGATATTGATCACAATTTTTTTGTGTTCTAAGTGTTATTAATATTTTGTTTTCTTTTAACTTTTAAAATTTGTTTATTTGGAGGTGCTTAGTACCATATACGTGTAATTATCACTGAAATGTTACTAAAAGTACATTAACAAATCATAGGTCAGTTTGGTTCGGTTTGAAATCGGTTTAAAAAATATGAACCGTGAATCAAACCGAACCAGGGTCGGTTTGAAAAATGTGAAACCAAACCGTTAAAATCTTTGGATGGTTCGGATTAGATTGGTTCGGTTTGAGCGGTTCGGATCGATTTGAACGGTTTGGTGCTCACCCCTATTACACACAAGCACCCCTCCCCCCCCCCCCCCCCCCAAAAAAAAAAATTTCCATTTGCGGAACACACGCTTACTCATCCGTGCGCGCACATAAATCAAAACCCGAAGTAATTTAAGATGTAACCTATTTCTGGTATGCTACTACGGTGGTTGATTATCTAGTTGGATCTAAAATAGTAAGTGTTAGAGCATTAACAGACAGAGACCAATGTACACACAAGCACCTCACTCCCAGACCCCACCCCCCGCCCCAAAAAAAAAAAAAATCCCATTTGCAGAACACACCCTTACTCACGCGTGCGCGCACATAGATCAAAACCTGAAGTAATTTAAGATATAGCCTATTAGTGGTATGCCACTACGGTGGTTGATTATCAAGTAGGATCTAAAATAGTAAGTGTTAGATCTAGTTGTAAATGCTTATTAATTGGGTTTTCGATGTGATCTGTTATGGTAAGGTTTATTTTCTAAGAGGGTGTGTTCTTTCATATGGGTGGTGGACAATGGAGGTGGATTAATGGCAGAGGTCAAGAGAGACAGGGGACATCTTATATCCTTGTGTGGTTTTTCTTCCTTGGACGTGAATGATGGGTTGTGATCTGAAGCGGTTTCAATTCAGTGTAAGGGATAGAGGAGAAGTAAGGAGGATGGGGGGGGGGGGGGGGGGGGGAATGGTATAAAAGTAGAACGGTTAGGAGGAAGAAAGAGTGTTGTGCTGACAAAAGAAGAGAGAGGGAGGGAGGGGGAGAGAGAGAGATGTATAAAATACGTATTGAAAATTCTGATAGTATTGATACTCTCATAATGTAATATGGTCGCGTCAGTCATAACCGTTATTTAGTATCACAGAATCCTAAAGTTAAGAGAATTCTTATACTGTACAATTTTTTTAGATTTTGGATATGAATGTCCACTTTGTCAAAACACATTCTTTAACTGTAATTTATTCATAAAGTCAAAGAATTTAATGATATTATCCCCTAAAGTAAATGCTTGTTGGCATTTTGTCCTTAGCAAGCGCCAACATTCACACCCTCAAATATTTGTTCCTTATCGCTAAAAGTGTCTAAGTCATGAGTGTATTTCTCCTTCAAAGAAAAACATCGTGTAGACGAACCCTTTAGGGTGAAATTAGAAATTAGAAATTTTCTTGTCCTTAATGTAGTTTAAGTAGCGCATGCCCTTGGAATTGCTGGGCTACAGCTAATTACCATTTTGTTCATTAAATCGGTATGAAAAATCTAATTGAAAACTCACGTACATCAATATTAGGCCATAAATAGAATTCGAAGATTGATGTAACGAAAACAGTGGGATAACATAAGCAAAAATAATAATAACCATAAAAAGGTAGCTTCATTATTGGCATAACCTATGCAAAAACCCCTGTTCACTTCACGTACAAAAATCTAACTCTACATATTACTCCTATTAAATTCCATACCACAGCTATATACTTCATATTACTTGAAGAAACTACTCTGCAACATCATTTATTGACTGTGTCTCGGTTTGTTTCAGCTCCCTCTAACTTTCTAACTTGAGAGTGTATCTTCTTCTAAAACCATGAGATGAGACTTGACTTTGTGACTGAGTTTGACTTTGACTCTGAACTTGATTTTGACCATGCACTTGACTTTCAACAGCTCCATTTTTATTTTGTCCATGAGCTCTGTTAAGACTCTCACGAGTGTAACCAGCAGCAACAGTATCTGTATTTGCATTTCCCTGAGCAACAGTGGCTACAAACGAATTCCTCTGCGACTCACGTGAGATGCACTTCATTTGAGGTCTGCTACACTCTCCACTCAGGAAACCCATTTGCCAACAAAGATTCATAAGCCAAAGAACTGATCCTTTGATAGCATGCAGCGGCGAGATCTCGGAATGATGATCTGAATCCTGTTGAAAAAAATAGTTTTGTGTGTACTTGTGTAGAAAATCAGTTTCAAATAATTACTAACATGCAAATATTAAGGTTCCAAAAACAGCAGTAACATAACCAAGGAAATAAAACTATACGTAATAACTCACAACAAGATTGCAGAATAGCAAAGGAAAAAGACCGAGACGTGAATTTGATTCACTATCCTTAAAACTTATTCGTCTCGCAACGGTACTAACGGCTCTTAACGACAGTCTCCCAGAATTCAAAGGTTACGTCTGAAAATAGTAGCACTCCAAATTTCCAGACCCGGCGAACCAAATAATGGCAAAACTCTTTTTTCTTTGGACACAGAAAAAACGGACAAAATCTTACAAAAAGAAAAAATTCGGGATTCAATTCTTTTAACTTCTGTAACTGTGTAACTGACTCAATTTTATACCCAGAATATTCACTGGGGTGTGTAACTTTTTACAGAAAAAATTGCAAGCTGGAAAGGTCACAACCTTTTGGAAAAGAAAATAAATAATATATATATATATATATATATAATTTTTTTGTCCAAAAAGAATAAAGCCTGATGGGCCCATGGCCACGGAGAGGGACTGGCGGCACGGGCGTGTGGTAGACTTTGGGTCAACTTAGGTCCTCCCTCCTTACAAAATATGGTTACCCCCAAGGGGCCCAACCCTTAACTCAAGGTTAAGCCTTATAAGGAGACAACATTGGCTTTAATTCTTCAATATGGGATTCTCTCTTCCCTTCAAGTTGAACCACTAACTTCAACTTCAATTTTCTCATTCACATTCCATTTGTTTTAAACATGTGAATATATCATGATCATTTTTTCCAATAGATGAACATGAATTAATTTGTTCCTAACCAAAATATGGTTTGGAACCCATTTGAAAATTGAGTTAAGGTTGTTTCTCCACAATGGGTTTAAAACTCAATTCCAACAATCCGACATCTCTTTTTTAGTTGTCATCTTAATTTGATCGTAGGATATCAAGGTAAGGGGAGGGGACTGAGAGTGACAATTTGCTTTCTCTTCTCTCGATGGGTCTGGTGTATCTCTAAGAATGTCAAAAGCCAAATTCTGATATACATGAACGAGACTAATAATTGTAGAACAGAGAGTTTTATCTAAATCTTCCACAAGAAAAAAGCCCTAGTTACCCATATTAGTAAGAAATTAAAACCTCTAATCTATATCACACGACATCCATGCCTTTAGATTGGAATCGCAGCAACTTCATCATGCAAACTGTAGCTTCCGATGCCACAACTAAAATAGGAGAAATTGACAGAAAAAAGTGTAAGAACTTGGCGGGACGTAACTAGAATCATTAGGATTGGGGGTGGGGTGGGGGGGGGGAACCAGAGGGCGGGAAAAGCATCATGGGTGATGGGAGAGAGAAAGATGAGAGGCCGTGTGAGAGATTGTCATCTGTTTTGCCAAGGGTTTCAGTTTTGTTTTGTATATTTGATCTCGTACAGCATGTCAGACGGTCGTCCCAGAATAGCCTTTTTGAAAAACATAATCATCCTCCAATTTTTGGCGCTATTTAGTAGCAGTCTGCCTTGTAGCTTCATCGGCAGATTCATCCACACTTGGCATTGAAGATTACTTCAGCAAAAAGGCAATCTTCAATGTGGCAAAAAAGAAATACATTTTGTTCTTCCAACGTCTGATAAGCAACTTTCAAGCACTCTCCATTTTTGCAAATATTGTCTTAAGATTTAAAAATACAAAATTGTTACGCACAATGCCTGAGTCAGACGTTAGATGCTCTTTTTTTTAAGACAATACATGTTCCCTTTCAAATCTGCATCGAATTCATCACCAGAGATAAAACAGGTAGACTATCTAGTGACTATTACAAAGTAGTGACTAGACAGAACTTAGGAGGGAGGAAAACTAATGATTGCAGACTTATTTTAATACACCAAGAAGTGCCTTGTGAACAGTCATTTTAAATGTTCTCATTTAAAAGTCGGCATTCTAAAAGTTATTTTAGCTATTGCAGAGTGTTTTAGAATTTAAAAGAAGCTAAGAGGCTGTATGTTTAATATTTTTGTTTTGTGTTTTTATTTTTTATTTTCATTTTGATGTTCATGATTTTTCTATTCAGTTAGAAAATACGCTCTTATATTTTATCATTTTCATCAAAAAAAAATTAGTTACCTTTTTTAACATTGGATTAAGTATGGGTAGAAAAACTGAAAATACCTCTGAAGTGTTTTAAGTTTTTTGTCATTATTTGAGTAATTTTATCTAAAATAATAAATAATAAAAATATACAAAAAAATTAGTATTATTATAAAAAAAATGATAAAAGTATGTCCCTAAATTTCTAAAAAATTTACAGGGTCCCGACCCTTTGGCTGCGCCTGATAAAGTTACCGGTAGATCCTTTATGCCGCCACCACTGTGGGCCCATGTGCATGCCTGTGGTCGGTCCAGCGTCCATCGACCATCATCAGCCACCCAATGTCCATTGTCCAGCGTCCACCATGAACCGTCCGGCATCCACCATCCACTGTGGTGCATTAATGCGGCGTAATCTCAAGTTGCATAATGGTGGAGGAGTACAAGCTCCAACAAGAATGAATTAGCGGTTATAATTATGTTGAAGTTTATTGTTTTCAACTTCTGCGTTTCATTTTGGATCATGCCTTAATGGCTTCAATCATGCTTTATGGTTTGGTTTTCACAACCCATTATTTTTTTTTTTTTTGAAAGTCTACAGGAAAATCATAAAATAAGAGCTTTTACTAAAAATATATGAGAATCTCCTTTGGGTACTTTGCTTTTGAGATTTCTTGGTTGTGATTAGACAACATCAATGCATAAGGATAAAACAAAACTAGTGTAATTACTAACCAGTGATTCCATCTTTTAATGTCACAAGAAAATCTGGTAAAAAACAAAACAAATGAAAATAAATCAGGTACCCGCACGTCGACCCTTACCTGCTGCATTGGGCATGGTACAAGAAAACAATACATGTAAAAAAATACCCGTACCAGTGTTATCGGTTGCCCGTCTATGACCGCTAAGTTAGGCATTGGACATTTTTACATTATATTTAACAATCTTAATTAGATGGTCGGGACCATTTGTGTCAGACTACTCAATAATCTGATCTAGTAATTTCAAGTTCCAATATAGTTATTGAGGACATCACGATGCTCTTTGAACATTTTGAAACCCCACGATACATACTTTGACAAAAGGTGATCAGAGCAAATATTGCACGACACCTCCTATTGGTCTCAATCATTTAGAACCGTTGAAGGATAGAGGGTTGATGTAATAGTAGGAAAATCTAGGTACGAAATTATTTTATAATATATATTCAATGGTCTTAAATGGTCAGACCAACGATCTACAACCATACAATATCTTCTTAGAGAATGGAAAGATAGCCCAGGAACTGGCCAGAGTTTGTGTTAGGTCAGAGTGAAACACTAACCTCGCAACTCTCCAACCTAAACTATAAACCAAGTTAGGGATGATCGAACAATTTGAGCTTAATTTCAGTTATCAATAAGATTTATGTTATTGTGAAAAAAGAAAATGTAAACCCTCTTGCAAGTTTTATACTTTCCTTTTTTCTTTATGGCTGAAAAGGAGAGAACCATTTTATAAAAGTAAAACTCAGTCGAGTACAAAAGGACAAACCTATGAATCAAAACACCTAACACCACTGTGACTAAACCAATCTACCCACGAAGCTAAGAGTTGTAGATATAAAACTAAAGCATCTAGCCTAGACAAGGAGGAAGGAAAGCAGACGGATACTTAATTTGGGTTTCCCCTTGTGCTTGCCAGCTTCTAGAGATGTCGCGCGGGCGGCCCGCGGCCGACCCGACCCACCCTAAATAGGCCGGCTGGCCCGGCCCATTTGATGAATAGTACTGGCCCTAACCCGTAGGACCTTGGGCCAGGGCTAGGGCCAGGCCTATTTTGTTTGAAATTATCCAGGCCCAGCCCGGCCCTAAAAAGCTCGGGCCAGGCCCGAAACTAGCCCGTTTTTTCGTGTTGGCCCGGCTTTGGCTTGTTTTTTGGCCCGCCTTTCGGCCCCATGTTGGCCCTGCCCTTTGTGGCTTAATAAAATATATATATACTTTTGCTCAAATAAAATAAGAATGGTAGCCTGATGGTGGCACAAAACTGTGTTAAGTATTGGTGATACCTGGGTTCGAATCCCACCAAGAGATAATTTTTTCTCTTGTCATTTTTCAAGAGATGGGAAGTTCAACTCGAGATATAATCGTTACATATCGCGATAAATTCGTCAATATCGCGATATTTAATATATATTCACGAATCTTACAAATAATCACGATATATTCGCGATTAATACTTTCTAATAATTTGTCGCTATAAATTCGAGAATATTGTCAATTTAGAAGGCCTATCGTGACTATTAATTATCACTATATGAAATTTTGTAACTAGTGAATTTTTTTTCAGATAACGAGAGAATCTGATGACCAAAGTACATTTATCTCCCCTATTATTAGTCTCGAAGTAATGGCGCCATAATGTTTCAGGTTAAGAGAAGTATATGCTTTTTTGGCTTATAATTGCACCAGGAAACTGTGAGCTTCTATTACAAATACACCAAATAGATAATGCATATGACCACAAAGTTGTTTCTAATGTACAAATCGAACTTTCTGATTAGTGATAAAACAGATTGTTATCTTGGAAGGTAAAATTTAAGTTTCATATTTGACTACTTGAGCTTAATCACTAAACTGTAGCGATAGGCCTTCTAAATTGTTGCTACAAGCATAAGTGACATTTGAATGGCTCTCTCTCTCTCTCTCTCTCTCTCTCTCTCTTATATTTCCAATTTAGAAGGCCTATAATTTGTCTCTATTTACAAGTAAAATAAATATTTTTCTCATTTACATATTAAAAATAGGTAACTTCACAAGCAGCCGATCTCAAGTCCGGATAAAAGGAGGAGGGCTTATACACAAATTTATATTCAATTTAAATTTAATTCCTCCGCAAAGTAGAAAATAAATAATAAAATTTTTTTGGAAAAAAATAATGCGGGGCGCGGGCCCCGCCCAAGCCCGACCCTAAAAATTGGGCCTAGAGCCAGGGCTTGGGCTGGGCCTAGATATCCCATTTCTCTAGCCCGACCCGTTTTCTCCGTTGAACAATGGGCCCGGGCTGGCCCGGCCCATTGACACCTCTACCAGCTTCAACTTCACAGCAAACCAGTCCATTGAAACTGGAATCTTGACATGCTTTGCCAAAAGGGGAGGCTCCAAACATTTGTCTACTGTACACTCCCACCATGAGTAATGCTCCAACCTGCGGTTTACTTTCTAGTTTCTACTTAGAAAGATCCTTTAGCCGTTTTAAAATGCAGAAAATTATTGCTACACTAATGAACATACCATTCTTTTGAAAATGTGACATGGTATATATAAACCTTTTTAATGTTAAGATATATAATATGCATCATTATAAACTTACATATCAAAAACAAAAAGTCAATAACAAGTTAAAAAAAAGTGAAAAGAATGAGAATAAAACGAGCCAAGAGTGGACATAAGTTGCTCCGAGGTTTTGCTCTCGACTCTTCTCTTCTTTTGTTTCGTAAATTTTCCTTATCTTTTAATTGGAGCCCTTAGGTAAAGTCTTGGGTGTCGTTTTATTGTGTTTCTGTCGGTAAAATATACCACCCACTCGTGTCTGTATGCTCCACAAGTCCAGTGCCGGCAGCCAATGGCTCATCACACCTCCGGCGCGACTGCCTAAGGCTCGTGAGCCTCTGTCCCCACGTCTCGTTTACCTTTTATACATTATAAAGCTAATGACAAGTTATCCAAGACCACTAGTCTAGACATTAGCATATCTATCTTTTGTGGACCCTCGGGCTCGACCAGTCCTCTTTTCTTTTAGGATAGATATGAAAGAGTTTTGCCGCGAAGGATTCTTGTAGAAATAGTGTTTATGTACATCCTTATGAAGTAATGTAAATATGCATCCAACTCACCGGAAAGAAGAAGACGTGAAATGAAAATGAAAAGCTAAGTGTCATCCTACTAAATGCCGACTTAGGCGTCCAAGGTACACACCTGTTGCAGCAACTTTAGACCAAACTTCCTACTTCCTACAAATCACATGACATTCTTTGCAGCTAGGTTTCTTGGTTGGAAAATTTTAGCTTCTAACTAACTGTAAAATGATGTCAATAACAAATAGTATAGCAATAATTAATGACCGCTAACTTTGCATGGTGACACTAAAAAATATCTTTCAAAATTTTTTTCGAACTGTTAATAGATAGAGGTCATTTATTGCAGCTAGATGAATACCTACAACACCCGATAGCATTCAAAAAAGTCATGAAATGTCGTTTTACTCTTTACGAAAGTGATATATGTCTTACTTATAAGATTGAATTGTCTTTATTATAAGTTAGACTTCTTGTTGAAATGTGAGGAGATCTTCTGGGCCCAACGCGATAAGATTGCCTGGCTAGACCAGGGGGATAGAAATAATAAGCTTTTTCACACCTCAACCATTATTTGCCGCAGATCCAATCAAATCCTCTCACTTACAGACAAGAATGGACTGGCTTTATCGGATGAGGGTGACATTCGGGACCTGATTGTTCGTCACTTCGTTAATCTGTTTTCATTGCAAGTCCCCTCCACTTTCGATGAGCATTCAACTAGACTATTTTTGCGGAACCTCTCATTTCCTACATTAACACTAGCGCAACAAGAATCGCTCACCCAAGCTTTTACTCAGGAGGAGATTAAGAAGATGGTCTTTCATTTAGGGAAGTTGAAAGCGCCTAGTCCGGATGGTATTCCTGCTATTGTGATTCAGCGTTGTTGACCCATCATGGGGCCCCGGCCCCTGGTCACCGGAGCGATTATGTCTTTTCTTAATTCCGGCCGAATGCTTAGAGAGGTTAATCGGACGTACATAAGTTTAATTCCAAAGTAGCCCTTGCCTGAATCTCTGGGGGATTTTAGTCCCCTTCATCTTCATCGTCTTCTTCTTCATCATCAACGTCTTCCTCAGTATCGTCGTTGTCGTCATCGTCATCACCATCATCATCACGGAGGGCTTCAGCATCGACCTCTTCTCCAGCATGGCCTAAATCGCAAAGAGGCTCATCAACAACATCGTTATTCTCCTTAAGCGGTATCACTGTGGGAGCATCATCCTCTTGGTACATCACAACGAACACATCATCATCAACAAAGCCTCTTTTGGTTTTGATAACAGTATGCCAATTTGGATCCTTTACCAATTAGGTTAACTAACGCTATTTATAAGGTGATTTCTAAAGTGCTTGTTACGAGAATAACTCCTATCATCGGTGAAATTATTTCATCGTTTCATAATGCTTTTGTCTTTGGGTGTAGCCTGTCAGATAATATTTTATTGGCTCAGGAGCTCACTAACTATGTCAGGAGACGAAAGAAAGGCAACATGGTGTTGTTAGCCTCGAAGCTAGATATGAGCAAGGCTTTTGACAGGATTAATTGGGAATTCATGTTTACAGTTCTACAGGTTTTCCCATCTCTTTGGTGAATCTGATTCGTCAGTGTGTCACTACGGTCACCTACTTAATCCTCGTAAATGGAGCTTACACCGATCCTTTCAATCCGAAATGTGGAATTCGACAGGGCGACCCTCTGTCGCCTTTTCTTTTTATCCTTTGTACGGAGATCTTGTCTATGGGGTTAGTTGATGCGGCGTTTCATAAGAAAATTTTTGACATCAAGGAGGGGCGTCAATCTCCACCAATCACTCACCTCATGTATGCTAATGATGTCTATTTGTTTCTAAGTCTTCGTCGAGACGTAGCCTTTCAGATAGCTGCAGTTAGACAGGTGTTGGCGTCTTACTGTTCAATATCCGGTCAACTTATTAACTTCGACAAATCTAGTCTGCTGATCAGCCCTAATGTCTCTTTGGAGACCAAAAGTCTTATTCAACAACAGTTTGAGCTTTTAGAGAAACACGACTTTGGTAAATATCTGGGCGTATATTTGGACATTGCGACCACAAAAAAAGAAATCTTTCGTGGACTGTTGCTGTAACTCCCCAACTTAAGGTTATCTCAACTCGGCTGGAGCATTACGACACATCAGCTAATCACATCATGTTGATAATACAACTCATTATACAACCAGTTGGTAATTAAACCATATCGTACAAAATTAAAGAGTTTACTTTTACAAAACACACCTAGTAAGCTCTCTGCCAGATCTCAGAGTTGACATACTACTCTATTCAAGTACAACTTAATTCACAAATGTACAAGCGTCCCTCTTGCCTGTCTTCTCACCGTGCCTCACACGTTTTCCTTGCCTTTCGAGGGACCGGCTCCTTGATCTAAAATATTATGGATAAAAATCTGTAAGCCCACTGGCTCAATAAGTTAAACAAAGACATTTAATGTAGCTTTCAACTCAAGAATATTGATAATGCACGCTATTACAATTCAATCACATTAAGCAATTCTACAGGAGCACATATCATATGTTCACACTTAGTTGAGCATCACAAGAGTTTATCATTCCCGAATTCAGTCCCATCAGTAGACCACCCTTATGTCACCACACCCGGGATATAAGATCACAACCTTTGCCTCAGCCAAAGGCAAAGTAACCAAAAATAATTGAATACCGATACTGCCTCGGATAGTGGTCGGAGATACAACTATTCAGCACATACGGTACACCGCTATTCAAATACAATCAAATCAACCCACAATCATTGAATGGGGTAACATAATAATAATCAACAATATATCAACCATCCCTTACAATGAAGGGATGTAACAAGCTCATGTGTAATAAAACATATCATTTCATACATGTGATTGTTGTAATCTTCATTTACTTGCACTATAAAACTTAGATATCAAATATGTAGTCACATTCATCATGTAACATCATCTTTGTAACATCTTAGACATGTAATATAATCATTTATATTCAAAAAATTAGCTTCAATTATAGAACTTAAAAAACGTGTCCAAAACCATATTCTAATCATGTCTAGTTTAACATAATTTCATAATTCACACGTATCATAACCTATTTCACGTCTTCCATTATTTTCATTATCTTAAACATGAATAGATTCATTTATTAACAAGTCTCTAACAGGTATTCAAAAGTTTGACAAAGAATTCATACTAAAAAAATTACGCTAACATATCATATATTCATATTCATGTCTTAAAAGTCCATTAAAAAGCTTTAACTATCTTACATTAAAGAAGAGATGAAAGAACCAAATTTTTAGATTTGAAACACCTCCAAAATATTTCTCAAAACACGTTCAAAACGTTGTTTGAAGCTCATAGAAACTTTTCAAATCAACTGCTTAAGGTTCCCTTTAAAAAACAAGACTTAATTCTAGATTTTGTGAGGGTTTTGGTTACTTTTCTCGCGCTTTTCTCTCAAAAACGAGGTAAGAGGACTTAAACATGTCAATTGGTCTTTTAAATCAAATTAGAAGCAAGTAGGAGGTGTCAAGTGGAGGTGAAGAGGTGGAAACATCAAGCACGACAAGGCTTTAAGCACGAAGTGGCAAGAACACGGTTATGCCACCAAGCAAGCACGACAATGCTAACCAAAGCATGACAAGGCTGGAAGCATGAGGTGGCAACGCAAAATTATACCACTAGCAAGCACGACAATGCTAACCGAAACACGACAAGGCTCGAAGCACGACATGTCGCAATACTATGCTGACACGTCACAACCATGAGGTGGCACAATTCTTTTCAAAAGCAAAACAATTCACAGGCAGTCCGGTCAACAACCGGTTACTCCCAACTAAAGTTTTCACCATTTTCGTTTCCAACTCTTCTAAAAATATATTTGGTCATTTTCATGTGATCATTTAACCTTTCTAAACATCGAATACCCTTCTCCATTTCTAGCACTTCGTTCACCTTCTTAGAAAATTTACTAAATTCAAGGTGTTAACATTTAAACATGCGTTCAAATATGTTATCATGCATAGTTCATCATAACTATTTTCATATAAAGTGATTTATCTAATCATAAATGTTGGGTTCTCACATTTGCAACGGGTGCAGGACAAGTGTGCGCACTGGTTGGGTCTCTTGCTCAATAAAGCCGGTCGTGCTACTCTTCTTACTTCGGTTCTTTCTTCTCTTCTAGTACACTATATGTCGGTGTACAAATTCTCAGTATCGGTGTGCTCGCAATTAGACCAAATTCTTGCCAGATTTTGGTGGTTGGGAGATGCTTCTCGATAATCGATCCATTGGGTCTCCCGGTCTACTTTGTGTTTGCCAAAGCCTTTGGGGGGTTTAGGGTTTCGCAATTTCAAATCATTAAATCAGGCCTTGTTGACCAAACAGGCCTGGAAAATCTGGCACAATCCTCATAGTCTCTTGGCTCAGATTCTTCGCGGTAAGTACTTTAGGCAGGGAAATTCTTTCATGCTCGGAATCCTCAGCAACCTTCGTACGTGGATTTGGCGTAGTCTTCTCGTGGGGCAAAGGGCCGGGTGCTTAAGCAGGGAGTTCAGTGGCACATTGGCAATGGTAGTTCCATTTCTGTCTGGATGGACCGGTGGCTGGCTACGATTTGGCCTGACCGTTTGCAGCATTTTCAAACTGAAAATAATGAGAACTGGCTTATCTCCGACTTATTCCTGCCGAATTCAACATGCTGGAATCTTAGCGCCCTATTTCACACCTTCCCTTCCGCAATTATTTATCTGATTCTCAACTTGAAGGTGCAACCATTGGGGTCAGCTGCTGTGTTTTCTTAGCCATTTGCTAGTTCTAGTTCTTTCTCCACACGAAAGGCGTATAAGTATTTGACGAGGGGGGAGCATCTGCATCTGTCAGGGTGCTATGGCCTGCCTCCCAATGTCTGGAAAAATCTGTGGAAACTCCCAATCCCTGACAAACTAAAATACTTCCTCCGACAATTGTTACATCTGCTTCTCGTGGAACTCCTTGCTCTTGTGCGGAGGAAATGCCAGCCTTCCGATCTATGTCCACTCTTCCGCCGATGACCAGAAATGCATCAGCATCTCTTTTTGGAGTGGCACTGTATTCAAAAGGTCTAGGTTCAATTTTTTGGGTCTTCAGGGCTCTCCCCCGCAATGCCGCTCCGAGATTGGTTTTCTGCATACTTCATGAAACCAATCTTTCGAACCTATTCCAATCTGGACCAGATTGTCACGGTGGCTGCATTATTGTGGAAGATCTGGCGGGCTTGCAATGCAGTCGTCTTTCGGCAGGAAAGCTTTGTTTCTACGTCCGTTAGAATTCAAACCCAAAAACTGTTGAATAATATTAGGGCCACCCCTTCCTTTCAGCGATGCCTTTCCAAAGTCGGTCCTCATGTGCCTCTCTCCAATCCGCAGCGTTCATCAGTGCAATATGAGCATTTTCATTACCCGCTTGTTCCTATTTTATTCTCCAGCCGTTGCGTGTGCCACTTCCCCCCAAATGTTGTTTTCTGTGCAGTCTCAATTACTCAGCGACATCCTGGGCCTTTTAGCACCAGCTTGGGTTTAGCCAATGCCGCTCAGGCCTCTAGCGCTCCTCAATTTGGTCTCGGTTTGGTGTTGATGAATGCAGGGTGGAAACCGATAGGGGCCTATAGTGATGTCCTTCATGCATGTTCAGAATCCTGTGCTACTCGAGAGGCAGTACTAGTTGCTATTACTTGGATAGTGAGTCAGCTTTATTTGCATATTATTGTTTTGATTTCTCATTCGGATTTAGTCATGCAGATGCAAACGCCGGACCTGGACACTGAGTTGTTCCCGAGTTTTTTGTGTAACATATCTTACTGCAGTAAGGAGGTGCATTCGTTGCACATCGCCCAAGGCACGGACAGGATTTTGCAGTTATCCGCAGCCCTGGCAACTTTTGCTCTTAGCTCCGGGAAAGGTCAGCGGCAGCAGTGGTTTGAAGACCGGATGAACCTGCTTCCTGAGCACGCGATGGCAGATGGAGTGCCTCAGTGGTGTTTTGCTTCTTACTCAGTTTGTTGTTTTGTTCGGTTTCCTGTGCCTTCGTTTAGTTTTACAGTCTGTATAGTGTTCTTGTTTCCCCCACAAATCATGTACATTTGTAATTATTTTTGGGTTGGTATATATTTCTTAACTTCTCAAAAAAAAAAAAGATTGAAATGTGAGCTCCGCATTATTCATTAAACTCTACATTGTTATTGAAGTGGCTATAGAGCAATATTTATAAGGTCTTTAACAATAAAATAGAGCTCAAATAGTAAAAAAATACAGACTAAATATCCTTACTTCGATGTAAAATCAGATACATTTTTGAAGAAATTTGTAGGTTCATTGATCTCCCAATTGGTTGGGTCAGGTGCGACCCTGCTCCACCTTCATTGCTATTTGAACAAGAAATACGAATTGAAGATCACCTAATCTTCATTCCTCAATACCCATGAGGAGAAGGATGATTTTTGTGCCCCCCAATAAATCTTGCATCCTCAAGCACTTTTTAGACCCTTTGGCTTACGACTATAGCTATGCCACGACCATTCCAGTTCTTAGTGTGTAAGTTTCAAAATAGACTTTTTCATAGCGGTTTCGAAAGAATTTTAAAACGACGGAAGAGCTATAACCGGTAACTAAAGCGTTCCATAGAAGGCCACAAACAACATGCGTATGCAGTAGCAGATTTCTGATGCCTTGTAGATAATAATTTAAACAATTTCTCTGTTGGGTCACATGGAAAGAATACGGACAAACATAATTCATCAAGCTTAACTCACCCAAACTTCCTACAATTCCTCAAGCAAACAAAGGGGTTTTATTAGAAAAGCTAGAAGTACTATTAGATCTATGAGGCGGATGCATTGGTGGCCTGTTGCCAAGAAAGCTACCCCCAGCAGCCCTCTTTGCATTTATCAGTGAAGAACAAGAACCCCTTGATGACTTCTTTGAGATGAGCCTTGAGGAAGTATTTCTGGGAAGATGGCTTGATGATTTGTGGCTGTCCGTTAGTAGTCCTCCATAGCTTCTGCATGACTTGAGCTTCTTGTTGTAAGGATTCTCTGGCTTGACAAGATCTTCCAAACACCTCACACTTGATAAAGATGTAAATGACTGTGATTTTCCTTCAAAATGCTTTGACAGCCCCCTCCTACAAATCGAGATATAACCCCGATCAATTCGTGAATTCTGAAGCATGCAAGTACAACAAATTTGGTTGCAACCTGACTGTAGTTAAGTAGATACAAGTATAACAAATTTTGTTGCAACCCGATAGTGATATAGTATTATCCTGCAACGTCTACTAAAAGAATAGATTGCAGCTGTATACTTTGTCATTACAGCTCAATCTACCTAACCTTTTAAGCAATATTTGTGCATGATGATACCAAAGTCAATTCAAGAATACTCTTCCATAGCCTTGTTCCGGGTCTCTTTGCACAAAATCAAGTAGCTACCGTAAGACTAAGGATCAAAATGACGTTCTTGTGTTTCGTTGCTCGAGTATCCACACATTTACGTTCATTGCGAGCCTTAGTCTTACAGTAGCTACTTCATTCTGTGCAAAGAAACCCAGAATAAGTCAGGGTGACATTCACTGCTAAACTAATGGGAGGAAGATTTGATAACAATGACCATGCCGCAGTCCTACCTCCGGCTCTAGGGGCTAATTACAACCTTGAAACTAGATCAACCTCTATAGAGGGGCTCTGTCGAAGTTCCCTCAAGACGATCTCAGCTCAACGATTTGGGCTGCTACCCTCTTTCCGAACAGTTATTTTGAACCCACAAAGAAAACAGCACTATATTTATATTGAGATAGATCGAGAAAGATGGCTTACTTGAAGGGAAGTTGTTGGAGGAGGGAGGACATATCATTCAAAGGAGCAGTAGCAAGCTGGCCGGACGGCGGAGAATCGGAACCCGAGGAAGGCGAAAAAGAGGCAGAAGAGGTCACTTCCTCCATAGAATCCGACTCCGACGACGCCACACTTGAAACATCCGAGGAATATGAGACCGAATCAGGGTCAAGGCCTTCCTCATCCATGATCCCATTGTTGCTTAGTTGGTTGAAAGAAGCAAAACCCATTTCCAAGCTTATCATGCAGAACTTGTCCTGACCTTTGTTCTGATCTTTCCGAGCAATCCACCACCATGCAGTTTGTGTATATCCTTCTGACCAGAAGCAGATAAGACGGCCCTGTACAAACTGAAATACACCCTTGAAACTATGGATTGAGTCTGAAGTTTGGGAGAAGATAGGGTAGGGGAGATGGGAGGAAACGATAAGGATGAAAGTACAGGCAGATTAACGTCAATTTATCCATGGGATGGAGGGGGAGAGAGAGAGACTTATAGAAAGAAAGATTCGGCATTATCCAGTTTGCTCTTTTTGTCTCCCTTACCCTTACGCCGTTCCCCCACATTCCCACCACCCGTGTCCGTCCCCACCGACGACATTTATCCATTTACCTACCAGCGCGTGTTGCCTTATGCATATCCTTTGAATATTTTCGATAAACTAACCCCCCCCCCCCCCCCACCCCCACCAACTCCCCGCGTTTTTTTTGATAAAAATTTTGTACGGAAATTCAAGACTACAATTGTAAGTTTGTTTCAAACGGGTTGGATATATTTAGCGGATGTTTGGAGTTGATTTTGGGATAGTTAAATTTTACTTAATTTAAATTAAATCAGGTGTGTGAGTGTTTGACAAAAAAAATTATGATATTTAATCTAGGTTAAAAAGCAAAAAACTCATTAAATCTATAATCATAGAAAGTGAGAATTATGAAATAATCACTTTTTTCATAATCAAGTTTGATCTTTTAATTTACCATCATATCTCCATGTTTTTCACAAAAAGACATTTCATACCATTTACTAATTATTGGGTATGACTTTTTATTAACTTCTACGGTTATATTCTTTTATATGCTAACAGAGAGAGCAAGCACATCAGTTCATCAACATCTGTCTACTTCCTTCCCACCATTTTTGTACGTTCTTTTACCTTAAATTCAGAATAAAAAGTGACAACTTTTTTAAGTGTTTGAAAATAGCTTTCTTCAATAATTTTTTCGTATAATGTAATTATTTTTAAATGGAAGTTATGTTAATATTATTTCACTAAATGGATATTAGAAACTGTATTTATATAGTGTCCTTTATGATCATTTTGTCATATCAAAATTGATTTAATCAGTTTCTATTTGAATACTTTTTGTAACTTTAAACTAGTTCCTACTAATTTTGTCAAACAGCAAACTAATTCTACTTAAAATAGATTAAATATGATTTTAAAAACTTATTTTGATTTACGCTGAAATATATTTTTCAGAATCAATCTCAAACGGCCTCTTAGCTTAGATGGCTTAATCGCTTTGCATAGGCAGTCATCTATTAGACTTTTGGGCCTTTTGATCGACTATGAGACAATTATAAGTTTGTACTCGTGACGACCGATGATTGGAAATGGAAGGTTTTTAGAGCTTAGAGAAATATATAGTGAGTTTTTTTTTGTGATTAACCTTTGAAATGCTTAAACCCGATTAAATCTAAATTCAATTTAATTTTGACATCTGCAAATGGCAAGAATCTATAACTGATTGAATTATCTTTCAAAAGCTAAAAAATAATTCAAGAAAATAAAGATCATGGACGAATCACTTTTTTCATAATAGAGTTTGACCAAATAAAGTACCAACATACCTTACTAATTGCAACAACCTTTAGTATCTTTTATTGAAACTAATTTCTTTATCATATTTTCACAACAAAATTGAATTTAATACACTCTGAATAACACATCATTTATAGCTTAAATCTAATTTCACTAAAAAGAACATACAGCTGATTTTGAGAAATGACCATAATTGAATTTAGGGAAAAGTAGGGAATGACCCCCTCTACTTTACACGTTGTGCGATTTGTCCCCCTCCACTTCAAAATTAACCACTAAACCCCCCCACACTTACAGAAATTGGGCACCTTAGACGGAAACCGTTAAATTTAACAGCGCGTGGTCAACACGCGCGTTGACTAACGATTTTTTTTTGTAAATGACGTTTTTGCCCATTTTGTTAGGGGTAATTAACTAATGACCCCCTGTACTATAGACGGTGTGCGATTTTCCCCCTCTACTTCAAACATAACCACTAAACCCCCCCCCCCCCCCACACTTACGAAAATTGGGCACTTTAGACGGGTTCGTTATGAATATTCGTGAAATGACCAAAATACCATTATTTCCTTACCCTATTTAAGTTTAATACCATTCTTTCAACTTCTTTTTCTCTCCTCTCAGACTTTTTACTCAATCCCACATACACACACTCCACGCACACCCAGCACGCACGCACGTGCACACACACACACACATACCCTAAACCCAGACACAGACGCGCACCCACTGCAAACATACACACACGCTACTCGCATACGACTGTGGCGGCAACGTCATCGCGAATCTGGTGCAGCCCCAGCGGCGTGTAGCCAGTCACGGTGGTCATGTGACGTTGCTTGGCGCGATGTTGTGGATTGGGGTGGAATGACGACGGAGGTTAGACCTGCGATTTGGGGACGTGGTCGTCGATCGTGGTGGCAGGGATCTGGACGGATGTGCGGCAATCAGACGCCGATAGCCTGTGTCTGTGGGGATTGATGTTACCGGTGTTGATTGCGTCAGTCGGTTGGTGGCCGATGAAGAAGCCCCACTGGCTTGCAGACGCAAGGTGGTGGGAAATGGCAGCGATGAGGCAACTCACGACGATGTGTAGCCAGACAGTATAAAGTTGGGGGAGTTGGCCAGAATGGTGGTTACTGTGACGCTGATCATGGTAGTTGTTGCGCCGGTGATATACCAACGACAATCGTGGTTCCTTTTTTTTTTTTTTGTAACTCCCTGGTGGTCGGAGAAAAAGACCAGTGGTTGTGCTCAGTGAATCACCAATTGTAGCGGGGTTGACCAGAAGAGGAGGTGCAGATTGCAGCAATCCCTTGTTTGCAATGAATCTGGTAGCGCAGAATGCGGTGGGGGACTGGTCTAACGGGTGGGGGGTGGGGAATGAAGGGGGGGTGGGGGGGAGGGTCATGGGCAAAATTGTCATTTAAATTTAACGGTTTCCATTTAATGTGCCCAATTTCTGTAAGTGTAAGGGGGTTTAGTGGTTAATTTTGAAGTTGAGGAGGGGAAATTGCACACCGTGTATAGTACATGGGGTCATTAACTAATAAAGAAATAAGGGTATTTTGGTCATTTCACACTATTCATAACGGACCCGTCTAAGGTGCCCAATTTCTGTAAGTGTGGGGGGGTTTAGTGGTTAATTTTGAAGTGGAGGGGGGCAAATCGCACAACGTGTAAAGTAGATGGGGTCATTCCCTACTTTCCCCTTGAATTTAATGTTTGCTTTTGAGTGTTAATCCCAAATAAATCTAAAGAAGGAATAATTTTCTTAAGTTAATTAGTATTAAAATAATGTTTAAGTATGTAATAAGTTTCAGTGCTCCAGCTTTGATCGGCTCAAAATTTTCAAATCGAAAAGATCGAATCATTAATCAGTTTATCAATATCAAAGAGATGATACCTTTTAATACATTAATCTACTCACTTATTCATCTTTTAAAAAGTCAATAGTTGTTCATAGAGTATATAGTAAAATAGTACTCCATCTGTCTTATAAAAATTGATCATATTTTCATTTTATATTGTCCCATAAAAATTACTTATTTTCCAAATTAAGAAAAATTCTTCAGGTATTTTTCATATTTGCCATTTTTATACTTTTTTATTATATTTTTTATCCATATTTAACTCTTAAACAACTCATATTCGATCCACTTTCTTACACTTTTCTCTCTCTCTCTCTCTCCACATTTAACACTCCACTGACTCACTTTCTTTCTTCTGACTCACTTTCTTCTCCTTCTCTCTCTAATAGCATGTTTGTGAGTTTTGAGATAAGAAAAAAGAAAAGAAAGGAAGAGAAGGGAAAGCAATTATCCTTACTCTTTATTTGTGAGTTTAAGAGAAAAAAAAAAGTATCCTTCTTTTTTCTTGTTTGTAAGTTCCGCAAAAAAGAAAAAAAAAGACATCCAATTACGTACATATCCATATACTACATTGTGATAATTTCAGTAAATACTATGAATGTATGTTCCCGAAAAAGAACATGATTTTGACCCAAAAAAAAATTAGTCATCAATAACATCAAACAAAGTACATATCATACTAATGTAATAAGTCTCACATCAAGAGTTAATGTCACAATAAAAAAAATAGTCATAAGATGACTACAAGCATCCCAACATCCAAATCTAATTAATGTCACACCAAAAATAAAATAATTATTCATGAATCAACTCTAACATATAAAATGATCATTTGTTTGTAGTAAAATGCTAAGTACCTGTAAGAAATCATACAACCTAAAAGTCATTAAAAATTTAGTTTTCATCATGTCAAGAGTAATATAGGCATTATTAAAATGTTACTTATGAGAGTTCCCTTTCTTTCTATTTCTTCTTAATTTTGGGAGAAAATATTTAGAGACAAAAGAAGCTCAAAGTCTCCTCTCTTTTCTCTTCTTTCCTTTCCTTAAAAAAAACTCACAAATTAGATAAAAGGAAATAAAGGAGTCACTTTCCTTGATTTTCCTCGCCTTTCTCTCTTTAAAAAACTCGCAAACAAGCTATAAAGGATAGAATTAAAACACACATATACGACTTAAATTCTTAATCTAAGTATAAAAAATGATCAAATCATCTAGAATGGAAAGAGTATATAACACGATAAAATTATTACTTCTGAAGTTAACCGATGGGGGCGGTCGGTGCATCTATACTACATATAAAAGTATGAATGTTGTAAATCATTTCTAGACGATTATGTCTGTTAATTACCCCAATAACGATTATACCCTTCATTTATGACTATTTTTTAAAATTTGGTTAAAATTAAATGAACATTGGATAATGAATATGTTCTAAACATTGGGAAATGAAAAGTCTCATGACAAAAAAAATTCATTTATTACTCCCTTTCTAATTTGGTCAAAATGAAATAAACATTGGATAATGAATGTTCTCTAAATATTGGGTAATGAGAACTGTGATATCTTTTTCTTTTTCTTCATTTGTGGGTTAGTAAACAATTAATTAATTATAAAACTAAAAAACAAAAACAATATAAAGAAACTGAAATACGTGAAAAAAACACCTAAGAAACAAAAAGTTGTTGAAAAAAACAAAAACAGAAAAAAAATGAAAAACAAGGTTAATATGCATCAAAAATGAAAAAAAAAGGGGGGGCTTAAATACGGCACAAATTAACAAAAACTTTATACATAAATTGTACAGCTCTTTAAAACGAGATTATTGACTATTAAAAATAAAGAAGAATTATGGTACTAAGCATGTAAAAGATGCCACAAGAAAGTTATAATCACCAACAAAAAAAAAGACGGGCTTGTAAGGATGAGAAAACTTCAAATATCTTATGAATCAAGGTAAACTAGGAACATTAAGAATATTTGTTTATTTTAACAGAAGTATTGCTTATTCAAAATATAGATAAAAGCAGATATATGCTAAAGCTGGTTGTAATTGGAGACACTCAACAGACATTCATAACATCGTTTGACGCAAGCAAAATTTTAATTGACTGTCCAGTCTCAAAATTGATACAATCAAAGAAGGTACACAAATCCATAACTATATATCTTCTATAAAATTTAGCAAGAACGGCGTCTAACACTAAAAATTACATGCAGAATGGAAAGAATCTTGAGAAAATAGAAGGGAAAGAATTTAGCTTTATCATTAGGATGGACAAAAATACTGAAAATGACAGAATCCAAGCAAGGTTGATAGCACATGAAATTCAAGAATACTACCCAACACAAGAAAATGATGGAAACCCTCAAATGACAGCTGAAGATCCAGTGCACAAGGCTAAGATGACTTTAATGAAGACTAAGATGATATTATATAATAAAATAAAACTACATCTTCTCATTCTACACGCTAAAAGCTAGCCTACTACCTACATCATGGGTGACTTTCGTAACACAAGATTATTGATTTTATGTACATTCATTGTATCTTATTATTCAAATCAGAAACGTACATCAATCATAACATTCTTATATATTGTTTTATGTATAATTGATCTATATACACATGCATAGTAATTGTCAATATTGTGATTGTTGGTTTGTGGTTTGAACATATATAATGTTTCAAACAACTTATCATTGATTGTTCACTAAAAACCTCATTTTTCCTCTTTTGATATTTAAAGAGAAAAGAACTGACCTTCCCCCTCAATGCTGCAATCAACAAACAATGGTTCTCTCTTTGTAAACTTATTTGTTTAAACCAAAAAAAAAAAAAAATTTGTCTTTCTAAGGCTTTGAGTTCTTCTTTCTTGTTTATTATTCAATGAAATTTTTTTTAATTGAATTTTTTTTTGTCTTATAGTGATGAATAAAAAAATCTAGAAAGCTCATAAAACCAAACTAAACTAAAATAAAATGATGAAATTATAAATCTTAACTGTATAACATAAATCAATCTAACAGGATACAAAAACAAAGACGTAGATTTTTATTTTTATTTTGTTAATAAATAGCATTGATAATTAAATGGTTACAGAGTTGTCCAGCGGCGAGTAAAGGTCACGACATTTCCGTGACTCTGTGTAAACACGACCACAAAGGTCAGAAACTACCAACGAACCTATAGACCAGAAAACCAATTACAATTAAACTAAAATAGAGCATATCCTACGCTTTAGATTAACTTTATGCAATAAGCGGAGGCCTAAATGTTATAAAAACACAAAGTAAACTAAAAAAAACACTGTAAATCTAAGCAACACAAAAATTACAATGAGGAGGTCAACCGGAGTCGGACGAAAGACAAAGATGTAATCGGCAATCAAAGGGCTCACAACGCAAAT
The DNA here is from genome assembly GCA_033070095.1 of Escallonia herrerae. Classification (NCBI taxonomy): domain Eukaryota; kingdom Viridiplantae; phylum Streptophyta; class Magnoliopsida; order Escalloniales; family Escalloniaceae; genus Escallonia; species Escallonia herrerae. The sequence continues at coordinate 42,196 of JAVXUP010002767.1, forward strand.
GCAAGAGGTAGGTAACCTTTCATGGTTCACAATATTTTGTTGGCGATTTCCCTCCAAAACACGGCCACCATTAGGCCGGGCATCAAACCAACAGTCACAACTCAGGCTTAAGCTAGACTGCATTTGACTTCTTCCCCCCAACCCCCCCAAATCCCCACCCCACACACAAAACCCCTAGAGCAGATTACCCTGGAAACCTTTCCCCCCACCCCACCCCCCCACCCTCCCGAGTATAGTTGTCAAAAGGGTCGGGTGGCCCGCAGGCTGGTCCGGCCCGGCCCATTTTTGGGCCCGGACTGGCCCTAACCCTTAGGGCTTGGGCCAGGGCCAGGCCGAATTTTTTAAGAAACAGGCCCGGGCCAGCTCCGGCCCTAAATGGCCCGTTTTTGGCCCGGGCCTAAAATGACCCGGGTTTGTCCGACCCGGCCCTCTTTTGGCCCAAAAACTGGCCCCCTTTTGGCTCTAAGGTTGGCCTTATTTCTGGCCCTTTTTTGGCCCTACACACAGGCCCTCTTTTGGCCCAGTATTATTATATACACACATTATTATATATAAGTGTGCGTGTCCAACGATGACCGAATGAGCAATGAATCTGAACATGAATTATGATGATCGTTCTTCCTTGGTGTAATAATTAAAGATATGTTTGACGTAAAATAAAAATTAGATTATAAATATTACAATCGAACCGTGCGAAATCATGAGCCTCCTTGAAGGGGCCTCGGTGGTCTTGGATGGACCGAACTTATTTGTCAATAAATACCTAACTGACTAATTCCACCCTCTTACATATAAATTAGTATTGACACCGTGTGTAAAAAATAACTGTTAAAATACATATAAAAAACTAGTATTTATATTATTAAATAATAATAATAACAAAATAGATAGTAAAATAATAATATTATTTTAAATAACAAGAAAAAAATTTGGGCCCGGGCCCGGCTTAAGCCCGGCCCTAGATATTGGGCCTAGGGCCAAGGCTTGGAGTGGGCCCAGATTTCCCCCCAATCTGGCCCTGCCGGACCCCAGCCCGTTTTGTTGGAGGCCCGTTGGGCTTGGGCTAGGCCGGCCCATTTGACACCTCTACTCCCGAGGGCCCCAACCCCCCTTCCCCACCCCCACCCAAATGCACAAACACGCCTAAAACCCACCCGAGGCCCTTATCCCCCCAACTCACAGGAGATCACGACTTAACACAACAAAATCCTAGGCACCAAAACCTAGAAACAGAGCCTAGTAACCAAAACGGACACCCTACAGCCAACTAAAGAGCCCTAATTACTGCCGGCGAAAATTTCGGCCTCCGCCGATAGGATCCCAATCACCGCCGACTGAATTCTGGCCACTTCTGGCAATTATAGATCGAACCCGAGCAAAGGCAAACCACTTCAATCAACAATACAAACCAAACAAACCCATGACCATCACTCTGATCTAGATCTATCAGATCTAAAAAAATCAAGAAAAAAACCCAAGATTTGAAGAATTCCGGTGAATCGGCGCCGGTGCAGACATCACCGTCCCCGATCGAGGCTGGGTATGATGGCGCCAGCCACCGCATCATATTCGTCCACCACCCTCCATCCTCGATCTGCCGCCGGCCTCGGAAGAAGACCTTCCTCAGAGCATAAACTCACTAAAAGAAGACAGATTGTGTAGCTAGTCGTAGGCCGGATTCCGGCCACCGCCCCACGTGCGCCATCGCACGGTGGGGCGGCTACGGTGTATGTTTGTGAGAGTTTGCTTAGAGAGACGTGAGAGAGATATTTTTAGAGAGAGAGAGAGATCGCTGAAAAGACGTAGATTGATTCTTTTAGTTTCTTCATTTACTTTTCTTTTCAACAGTAAGATCAAACATTTATTCAATCCAAAAGCTTACAAAGAAGATTTTCAAACATTGATCACAATTGCAAACATCAAATATACATTTACTCTAGTATAAGTTACAAAAGAAATAAGAATATATATTATATTATTTAATTAAAAAATTTAATAATATCATCTCAAAAATTACTCTCGACAAAGTGTGTACTAGTAAATATAAATGGTGGAATATGAGTGTTAATTTGGTTGTCTTACACTTGGTCAAAGCGCGTGAGTTTAGTAGGCGCAAAAGTGGGTATTATGGATAAGCCTTCCGACTCATTATTCATCGAAGTCGGGCCGCTCACCTTTTTTGTTGCATGGAAACATACACTCGCACTACACCACTAACTTGAGTATACCGTCGGAAGAATTTCATCGAAAAATATGATTTACTATATCTTCTTGCAAATCCTTCAAACTTTCTCAAGCGGACAATATTTGCAATTTACCAATATAAATTAGTAGAAATGATATCTGAATGTCACTATTTTTAATTATGGTACACTTTTAGTTTGGTAGTTCAAATATTACCTCGTATTGTTTTTTTTTATATATAGTACAATGGCGTTTTGAACTGAAACTGTGAAAGAATTATAAAAATTACTCCATTTTTTATCTCATAAAGTGATAATGGTCGGTAGAAAAAAGTTTAATGTGTCGCCACTAAAGAGAAAAAAACATAAGGTTCAATTTTTTTTGATATTTCAAGTATATCTTTCTATAATTTTCCAAATTCAAATTAATAAAAAGTTAATGAAGGTTATGATTGAAAATTTCTCGATTTTTCATAAATAATAATTGTCTCACCCTAATATTAATTATTATTCTTGATTATCATTTTCAATCATTCCACCAACATATCAAATCGTCAACAATTTCACTCTAATTTTGCTGTTTCGTTTTCTCAATGTGAATTTTCATGATAAGCTCCATTTTACTCTTTTGTATTTTTATCAAATAAGTTAAATATATAAAGGAAATGAGCCTTTATATGCTTCCTTAAGTAACGAGTGGCACAACTAACGAAATTGACGCATGGCACTTAAGTATATTAAAGATATAATCTTTAAGAAAAGTCGTGATTGCTCTCTTTGATAACCAACTTTTAATTTGATAACTTCCTTTATTTCTTTACATTTGCACATGCATTGCATGTGCTAAAAAAATATAGTCTGTGTATCTATCTTCATATACTATATATAAAGTGAATATCTCTTTTGGTATAATATCTCTTTTAGTGTTATACAACTATCTATGTAAAATAGTGACAAGTGACATTTTAATTTTTTTTTTGAAAGGTGACAAAAATAAAAATCTGAAACGATAAATAACTACCTATAAAGACATGTTTGGTTTTCGCAAATAAATCTATTTTGCGTTTATTTTGTAACGATAAACGCTTATACATAATGCTTAATTTTTTTAACAAAACTCATACTATCAACTTTGTTATTGCATGCACATCGCGTGTGAAAAAATAACTACTTACAGACAACGGTGACATGTGTCATACGAAGAAAATTCTTAAAAAATGACATAAAATAAAAACATTTAATAGTAAAAAACTACTAAGGACATCATTACACTTATATATCATCTTTGATTTTTAACAAATTTTAATTTAACAATTTTACTTTTTTCATGTAAGGTCATCCAAAATTCATTAAAAAATATATAATAAAGATAAACCTTAAAGGTTAAGCTCTATATTATAAAAATGTCACATTACTAACTTTATTTTTATAAATGCATCGCTTGTACCACGATAATTCGTTAAAATTAATTAAATTTATTTATATTTTTAAAAATTATATACGCATAACGTGTGCCGCCAACTCGCACGAAAGGTGGGGGAGGGGGCAACGACCTAACCTAATTTTTCTGGTGTCCGTGATAAATAAGATTGTGGGTGCAGCTACCAGTGGTGGTCATTAAGCATGCATCCACTCCAATTTATTCCAATTGATCAAAAGGATGTGTGAGAAAGGAGATTCTTCTTAATTCATCATCCAAACTCCGTACACTTGAAAGGCAACAGCGGCAGAGCGTTGTTGTTGTTGTTGTTGTTGTCATCAAATGTCCATAGAATTGAATCAGCAGCCCACTCAATGTCCTCCACATTTGTGCCCCATACTTATCCATCCACATACGCGAGAGAGGCGGAGGCGGAGAGAGGGGGGGCTTGGACATTACCCTTACCACAAAACAATAAGTGGTCCTTTGTGTCTTGATTACTGTACTTGCTTTTAGGAGGGAGTCTGCGCAGGTGTAACTAGCTCATATAGTACCTTCAACCCTCCACAATATTTTTACTTACTACTATAGTAGTTTAGAGCCAAACCTCTAGCAACAGAGTCCAACCAAAAAGGTGCATTCATCGTGACTTCTTCTTCTTCTTTATTTTTTTAAATATTAAAATTGTATTGTTGGTAAAATCATACCAAAGTCGAGGATTCAATTTCTTGTATATCATCAAATATTAAGTGATTGAAGATTAATGACAGCGATCATTTAAGACAGTTGGATGCATAATAAAAATTTCGTCTTTTTTTTTGCATCCCTGCTATCATATCATCCCCTACCAATCTAACGATAGTGAATGCTTAAGACTAATGGTTCTGAACCATACAATTTGTATTCGAACGTTATGGGCAATACAGGACGCATACAAATGAAAGAGAGTATAAAAAGTTCCGGGAGATGATTTAAGTGATAGACCGAGAGAGATCTCTATAGCGATAGCAAAAAAAAACACAGCCATTCTTGAGTGGAAATGGTCTTGCCTAGTGTTTTGAGATCCTTAGGATTTAGCTTCTTGAAAAAGCTTTTGTTCTACTTGTATTGATAGAATTAGTATGAAAGTCGGAGTATTAAAGAAACAAATGCCATAAAAAAGTATTGATGTAGCCGATTTCGAGATGTACGCAGTCCGTAAATGTCATCTGGGAGTGGATGAACTAGGAGTCAGTATGGATAAGAATCTCTGGCCTGAGCCCAGAGGTAGGCGAAAAAAGATTGTCATGGCATGTACTAAATAGTGATGCGTCTAACGATCGTTCCATTCAAGAATGGAGATCACCAACCCAGACAAGTTGGCTAGTGATGAAGCATTAAAGGAGTAACCCAGCGTTAACAGTGAAGCCAAATATGCCACAAAGGTGAGAAGACAAATAGGCTAACTTTGAATGTAGCACGAATCCATACATATAGGGAAGCAAATCGATGCGTAGATTATCTCGTCAACATCGGCGCTACATAAAACGTGACGGTATACGTATCTTGAAGAAGTACCGGTGGAGATGAAGAGCCTCATCTTGGCTGCCGTGTGTGGAGTGTCTTTCGAAAGGCACTCCAACTAATCTTGTGTTTACCTTCCTAATTAGCACCAAGAAAAAAAGAATAGAGCATGGATTGCAGTTGAAGTTGCCCTTGTTTGGTTACACAAATCGTTTTATCTCGATGAAGCTTAAGACAAGCAGAGCTCACAAAGAGTGATCAGAAATCTGTAACATTCCAAATCAATTCATCATCATAATCAGTAAAAAGGAGATGATGAGCTAGTCCGCCCGGAGGCAATATGAATAGGGAATATATCAAAAAGGTCATAGTCTCTCATCTAAAAGAGGTCCCTAACAGCTTTTATGTATCATACTTGGATTGACGTACATCAGGATTGGATTTCATCTCCTTTTATATCCAATTAAGCTCAAATACAAGCTCTCAGTTCATTAAAAAATGCAATGAGATCTCTCTCTCCTCTTTTATCTTTTGTTGCGCTCCCTATGCTCCTTTATTTCTCTTATCTGTAATATAAAGCTTCAAGGCTTGATCTGAAACTATCTGTAACCTTTTGAATTTCAATTCAATACTCTTATTTAACCAACAAAAGAAAGATTGGGGAACATGGATGTAATCAGGTGCGAGCCCCAAACACCAAAGGTGTCCAAGTCAGAGACCCCATGATGAAAATAGGACTAGAAGATGTGATGAGGTTCTATTGGTGGCAAACGTTATTGAAGCAGTGGGTAGCCAGAGCCCCCATGATGAAAGGCCCCTTCACAAAGGTTGTGGTTGGTCAATGACCCAACAACATAAGTCCCTTTCCGTCAAGATTCAACAGTAATAATAATAATATAATAATAATAATGCAATGAAAGATAATGATGACGGCCGGAGAGAGGAAAAAGAAGAGGCACATGCATATATCTCACCAATTTATATATTTAACAAAATGCCAAGGGTTGGTCCAGACTCCAGAGGCACAAGGACCACGCCACTCACCAGCAAATGGCATGGTAGCTTAATTGTCTTCCCACGCAGAAAATTATATACTTGTGAAGAAGAAGATCAAAGAAGTGCCAAAACAATCAATTGGGAGATCAAAGAAGTGCCAAAACAATCAATTGGGTCATGAAGCGGTATGCTTCAAGCTCCAGCACAAAGGTTCTGATGACTAATAAGTCCAAGGCAATTAGATACAGAATCAGGAGTAGCTGAGAAAGCTGTTGTATACAAGAGGGGTCAGCACTCTTCTATTCTTCCTCAGGCAGAGGAAAGTAGGCCACGAAAGGACACGACTGGACAACTCAAAATATTGGCTTTTCTATCACCATCAAGCCTCTGTTAGCTTGAACCAAGTCAGAGATTCGCAAACAGCCGCTACGAGAAGAGAGTAGCTAAAAGTAGGGTGTAAAGAAGCCTGAAATCAGGCAACCTCCACTTTGGCTTGCAATTTCGAAATCATACATAACAAGTTTAATATGTGGACGCAATTTTTGCATGAGTCGAGACTCATCAACCAAAATCGAGTACTTGGGCTAATTCTACATCTACAGTCCAAAACAAAACAGGATGCGAGCTATATAATATGGTGACTACATGCTCGAGTATTTGGTGGAAGATCACAGACTTAATTACTGGATTGCCGTAAAAATCTACCGGTGCAATGGTGCCCACCCTTCAAATTTTCATTGATCAGCCCCGGTTCATAAAAAAACTCAGAAAGCAATATGTTTAGTTGACGATTACGTTTTCACCAATATCCTCACTCTAACCAAATTGAGTGAAGGATTCATTGCAAGTGAGAAAATTGCAATGGCTCTATTTTTGTTATGGACCCACAGAACATACTCAAAGAAGACATTTGCAGAATGACAAAACCTTCTTTGGCGTGTAAATTACTCCACGGAGACTCAAATGGAGCATCATGTGCAAGACAAAACATACTCAAATGGAGCATCATGTGCAAGACAAAACATACGTAACCATGTCTATCTCAAAGGTCTATACAGATAGCCATGGGCTCCCTGTCTTTTTTGTACATGTGCGTATACAAGTAAAAAACATAACGAACAACTAGAATGACACGCGTACACCTAGTAGTGACATGAATTGAGATATGAACTCAGGGTGACCTGGCCAAGCTGCTCCAGTGACCAGATTTCCATCAGTGAAGCAACGGTCAATTGGTTCAGGTTCTAACCAAGTTCCGCCAGACAAGACTACATTGAGTTTCACAGCAGGGTATGCAGTACATTTCTTACCCTACAAGGCAATCCACAAGGAACAATTAGAATATGATAACTAAATATTGTGTAACTATAAGAAAACCGACATATAGGGGACTAATGGAATCAATTAGCACAAACAACATATAGACGAAACATCCACATTCCATGCCAGCATCAGCATAGGTACTACTTCGGTTTATTCACATAGCGTTAAGATCTATAGACATTTCATGAAGCGAAGGGAGCATGAACCATAACCTGGCAAGCATAGATCAGATAGATCAACAAACTAAACATATTAACAGGTGGGTTGCAGAACAGAGTATTTCAGTGATAAAACACTAAGCAATAAAATTTGCTCATTATTTACCTTTTTACCACAATTTTATTGTCTTATCTCTATAATATTCCTTGGATAGGCAAGTACGGAATAAGCAATGAGGAAAGCGTCAGAGTTCCTCAGAGACTCAAAAGTCAACCATCTAATATTTGTCAACTGAGATGGTAAATATTTTCTACTCAGTTTGTTTTCTTAACTCCAGTACATATAGGTGGCATACTCGAGTATAGTAGCCATTACAATCACAGGTATGGTTATACCTGATATTCACCGGATTAACTGAAATATATTGTAGATAACAATATGTTAAAAATCCAAAATGGAGATACAAAGTAAATACACGCAATCATTCACAAATTATATCTAGTAAAGAGTGCCATCATTCCTTAATTAAGTATAACTCTGCATGTCTACCAAGAGAGATGTTTCGGACACAATCATCAAATTAGAATCTGACATGCTGTAGTATATTAGTTTTTGGTCAAAGAGAATGATCAATGTCCGTCATTAATCAAAACTTACGAGTATCTTAGAACACACACACGTGTCCATTTGACATCAGAAATTAAGAATCAAAGTAAATTCATCATGTATATCTTAAGTCAAATTACCCCATTGAACCTATGATATGTGATCCCGTCATCTTTGTTATATCTCAAGGCAATGCTTAGCAAGGGTTCTCTTACCAGAGAGATACAAAATATTGGAGTCCTTTAAGTAACTAGTAGAAAATATGCTAAACTAGGTAAGCCCCAGCAAAATTGTGTGATGAATTTTCTGCATCAACAAAAGTGCTAATAAGCTACCTTGAGAACACCAGCAGCAGACAAAATCTGTTGTCCATGGCATATAGATGCTACTGGCTTTCCAGCTTCCATAAATTCCTTCACCAGTTTGATAACAGTCTCGTCCAGTGCAAGATATTCTGGAGCCCGGCCTCCAGGAATCACCAGAGCATCATAGCTTGAAGTATCTAAACCTTCAAAGTTGGCTGTTAGAGTAAAATCATGGCCTGGTTTTTCACTGTAAGTCTGGTCACCCTCAAAATCGTGGACAGCCGTTGCACATTTATCACCAGCCCTCTTATTTGGGCAAACAGCATCAACATTACACCCGAGAGCTTGAAGAGACTGAAAAGGAACTGCTACCTCATAGTCTTCCATGTAATCCTGCACATATTGACCTCAACACAATGATGCCCGACAACTTAGACCTGCCTTTCTAGGGCATTATTTGCTCAAGACAAAAAAATGATTAGCAGCATTTATTTTGTGATGCAAACCAGACTTTGCTAAAAGGCTTGAATCAACAAGGTTGTGATGCATCCCACAGAGAATCCTAACCAAGGACAAAAAGAAGCAGCAGGAAATGGGAAGAAAAGGAGTTGTTGAAAGTAAAGTATGTTGAAACGTCATACCTTGCAAGATAAAAAACATAACACCACCTAACCAAGTATGAAGCAAAGCACAAGCAGTTGCACATCTAGGCCTCAAACCAACAGGAAAGTATATCAACTACTTAGACCCATACCAAAACCTACAACACATATCTCCTCACTCTCTTGCCTCTTCATTTGAGATAAAAATCTCGAAGCAAGTTTGTTGGAATCTGTAGAACACCTGAGTGGAGCGATCTCTCCTCCTTGATAAATAAACGAAATGCAATAAGAAAGGAGAGAACACTGCCAAGGTGAGCAAGGCCAAAAGCCCATCAATCTATAATAGAAAACTCTGACAACCTTAAGGGAGAGCATAACACATAACTAGCTACCTCAGTGAGCCCATAAAGCCTTTATTTATGCTATCAAAAACTCCTCATTGAGCGAGAAAACAAAAGTCTGAAGAACAGACTATAAAGCCTGTGCAAGGCAGATTTCAGCACCCCCAAAAGAATTCCTCTGCCTCCTCCCAAAATTGACCACATCAACAGCATGGAACCAACTCCCAATCCTACTACAAATTTCTCGTTAGCTCCTGCCAACAGCTTGGACTCTTCGAAGAAGATAAGAGTTGCTCGATTCACCACGGCAACCAGAATCCCATCTTCCACTTCTGAATCTTGGTACTTGTTGCCAAAAACCTTGCATGGACAATTAATCCATCTATTTTGTACAAGCTACCAGTAAGGGTCCCTGTTTGACTTGCATACTCGTCCCTAAGTAGGTAACTCGTTTAAGTTACAGAATTTCCAGTTACATTCTTCAAAAGAAGGCAATGCAATCTTGAATGTAAGAAGAGCTCCTGAGACTAGAGGTTTAAACTGATTTTCAATTAAGCCTTGAAAAGTATGCCAAGACTTTACACCTGGACTTTTATTAAGGCCCGTTTGATCCATCTAGACCATTAAACCCTAAGATGCACACACCATCTACAAAAGCCTTTGGTAGGTGCTCCATCCAAAATTAAACTACAGGTTCCGTAACATTGGAACTTCATGTCCAAAATGTACGAAGTCCAATAACCTACTTTCCCCTCCTGTGGTCTGCATCACTTCATCCAACGGTTCTTCGAATTAAGAACCACCAAATCATCCGTCATCTCATCAAAATCTGTTATAAGATCGCATCTGATTGTACAAAATGATGCATTTATTGCAAGATATCTATGGCAGGGTTTAGAAGTCCTTATTTCCAGGTTCTGAAGCTGATGATACTGACAATTTTGACTTCCACCAGTAGAATCTTTTACATAGTCATCCAATTCCTTTTTCATCCTAATACCGAGCAGATTGAGTTCAAGTATATACAAATTTATAGTTCTCTGTGAAGCACGTCATAAAGACAAAACTCAAACATTAGGTTTTAATGTTTGAAGTCAACCAAAACAGAACTTACCCCGCAGAGGAACAGTATACGTTTATTACAGCCAGTTACAGTGCCTCCTAGTGCCTTTATAAATAGCCGAATGTATTCAGGATGCCCATCATATGTAGCCCCAGTCACAAGATTGCCATCAACAGTGCATGACGCCATGGTCTCTGCTTCTATCCAGTGAGCACCTGCAGCAACAGCTACGGGTTTCAAGGAAGGGTATGCTGTGCACTTCCGACCCTTAATTGCACCTGCAGCTGCCAAGATCAATTGCCCATGACAGATAGAGGCGATTGGCTTTCCAGGGTTGGAAAATTTGTTCACCAACTTTAGAACAGATTCATTCATGGCAAGATATTCGGGAGCACGTCCTCCAGGTATTACTAACCCATCATACTTGCTAGCTTCAATCTCATCAAACGTGGCATTGAGCGTAAAGTTGTGACCCCGCGACTCTGAGTATGTCTGTGAAGATTAATCAAAGAAATAAATTATAATCAAGAGGAGCTCAAACGAACAAAAATAAAGTAATTCATCAGACTGTTTGAGATTAACTCAAACTCCACTCCTGAGCTTGCTTGTCAGTTAGTTTAAGGGGAGGAGGGAGATGAAGCACCCCCGCCATTCTACATACTGATCTGCTTCTGTGCGTGATGTATCCAAGGTAAATAAATCTTGGTGACAACTGAAGCCCTCCAAGTCTTCATCACATCAGCTTGGCATGCCCGATACATTAAGATACGATTGGTATCCAGGATTTGGAAGGCACCTACTTTCTCGGGGGAAGGCGCCTCATATCTAGACCTATCTTATGCAACTTAGGAAGGACTTAACATAGGCATTAACAGCTGAGTAAGTAATAACACTATCACTTTTGTTGAGTTTTATTACTCTTACGAGTCTGTCATAATTAAGCACAATAAGTTACGAACTTCGTTACGAAGATTATGGAGACGTAACATAACAGTAAGATACAAGGTTAGCTTTGTCCACTCACTTCGACGCCCCAAGAGTAGCTAGAAGGAAAAACTGTGTTCGTATATATGGAGAAATCAAAGTTGCAAGAAATTTAAAACGTAATACAGATGAAGAAGTTGAACCACCTCCAGTAGAAAATAAATATAACTGGGAAGCTCTTGTTATAACTATGAACAATTAGATTGCACTATTAAGGATAAACAAACCAGAGTTAATTCCTACACTGGGACGCACAAAGATTATCACTCCCAACGATATCTGAGTATGAAACATAAGGAATATTGTACCCCAGCACGAAAATATACTCCCAACTTCCACATTTCAAACTCAGCAGACCAGAAATAATTCGCCGGCTTATTGCAGCTATCGAGTGGATAAACATATTTAACTCCAATTGGCTCTCAAAAAGCTGAAAATATCCTACGTAGCACACAAACATATTGACCAGAAAATGTCAAGAAACATTTTAACATTGTGCTTACACTTATGGTGTATTAGTACTCAACCCAACTACAGAGACCCCATTTCATTTTTGTATGCCTAATTATATAAATAAATAAATAAATAAATAAATATATATATATATATATATATATATATATATATATATATATATATATAGGGTCGTGATCCATTGCTAGCGCTAGCAAGTTGCCTGCCCGATTTGGCCATCCGCTACATTATGTAGCGGACAACGAAAAAAATGGCCGTCTAGGCTCGTGATCTGGCCGTCCACATCTCCGCGTGGATGGCCAAATTGCGCTAGCAACTTGGGTTAAGTTACCAGCGCGAGCAATGGATCACGATCCATATCTATATCTATCTATCTACCTATCTCTCTCTCTCTCTCTCTCTCTCTCTCTCTCTCTCTATATATATATATATATATATATATATATATATATGGCCTGATTTGAATTATTTGAGTCTAGTGTAGTTAGCCCAGTTTTAGTGGTCCAGTCTAGTTGGTTAGTCCAGCTAGTTTGGGCTTAACCCATGTTAAAGTTTAGTTAGGAGGTTTAGTGCTTGGTTTAGATTAGATTGGATGTCTGACCCCCAAATCATGTTAATCACATGTCATTTGTCAATAGGTGGTCTTTTCTCTTTAGAGTCTGCTTAAAAATATATCAATTGAGGAAGAGAACCGGCCTGTTCTCGAAAGAACCCGCCGGTAAATAAGTTGACTTAAGTGAACTGGCTGGTAAGGTCGATTTTGACTTTTCAGCATATTTTAGTGTTATCGCGTGGAGGTGATAATGACGGCCAAATGGTCTCCTTTTGCGTATTCTATAAAAAGGCCCTCTGGCTGCCCTAGAAGAGACAGACAGTGATAGGAAGAAAACCCCCAAGAGAAGAGTGGTTAGACTAGAAATCCCGACATCCCGTATCTGGCACATACCTAAACTGGAACTAGCTCTAACCTTCTAATACGATATCCAATTTATGCGATTACGATATCCGATTTATGCGATTCAGAAGCCCAAATGTAATTTTTTTCAAGAGTTACAACTTTATAGAAGAAGTCAAATCCATTAAAGATTGTTTTCAGGCCTAGAACAGCATTTTTCTAATTGGGCAGATTGCCTTTCTTAGTTTTAGACCTCGGATTGATCCTTGCATCATGTAGTCGGGCAATCCAGACTTAAGTATGATTCTCTATCCTTCTTTTGTGTCTTTTAAATCTAGATTAGTCTTCTTTTAGATTAAATTTTTCCTCCCCGCGACCAGATTTCAATTGGCTGTAAAAATCAGAAAAAGAGGTATGCCGCTTGAAGAAGTTGGCCAAAGTTGGCCATGACCAAAAGTTCAAGCAGAACATAATTTTATTAAAAATAGGATCCTATTGAGATTAGACTTCTATTTCAAGTAGAGTGCTAAAGCAACTAGAGAAGTTGGTCAAAAAGAGTTCTTAAAGCAGTCAATTAGAAGAAGTTGATAAATTAGGTCTTTAAAGAAATACAGACCAAGATTTAGCACCTCCGCCAGGGTTGGTCAGAACTACATGGTTTTGATCCCGATTAGTACAGTCGGGTACGTAGACCACTTGACCCTCGATCTTTTGTTTCAAACCAAACTCAGAATTACCTTTAAATTTTGTTCTTGTGCACGTTTTATAATTTGCTGGTTTCTTGGGATACAAATCAAAAATCATATAAAACCAAGTTAGAGACCGCTAAGATACGACAGGGTGCCTAACACCTTCTCGTCATATTAATTAGTCCCTAAATCTGAATCTCTGGTTTCTAGAAGCTTTAATTGGACAATCTAGAGTTAATTTTAGGGTTTTCTTCTTTTACCTTGTTCATTAATAAATTAACCCTAAAAAATAAGTTGGCAACTTGAGTTAGACCTTCCCGGTCTTTTTCGGAGGCGGTTCGTTACACGGACATCATTGTAATTCTCGCAGATAAAGTTTTCTTGTCCCAATTTTGACCTAAATACAAACACAAAGATAATAATACTCTCTCCGTTCAACTGGCTTCTCCCCTTTGACTTTTTGAATTTAGAACAATACAAACAAAGGATCAAACTCAAATAGCGAATAGCAATCACAGATCAAATCGCCTGTCAAGTCAAGTCAAGCCAAGGTAAAAACATTAAATAAGTCAACATTTCCGTGTACTAATATATGATAGAACTTCGCAAAAAGTCAAAAGTGGAAAATCCAAAGAAACGGAGGGAATACATGGATAGATAGACAGACCTGGTGAGGAGAAGCCTGATGGATAGCGGTGCGACAGATGTCACCGGCTTTCTTTCCGGGGCAAACTGCATCAACTGAAACTCCGTATGCCTGCAGTGCTTGAAATGGCACCATCGCCTGCACAACCAAACCAGACCAAACCAAATCGAATCAAGCACTCGATGATGCATCCAAATTGACAGGTATAGAGCGGAAAAAAGTACAACCTCATAATCTTCCATGTAATCGCCGCACAGTAAGAGGACTTTCTTCTGAGCTTTCGGAGTAGTCATTGGGTTCTGGTCTTGGCGGGGAGAGGATGTGGAGGACTGGAGGAGGTTCTTGAGCTTTCTGTGAGACCTGGGACTCTGGGAGTGCGATATTTGCTTCACTCTCCACACATGCGATTACTCACCGATGTTGACTCGTGGTTCTGACACGTGTCAACCGGAGATAGGGATGATATGTATTCATGAAATTTATTTATCGACACTTTGTGGACCTACTCAGATCTTCACTAAAGACCACGACAAATTTATACTTATCACAAGCCTCGTATAATTTGGACAAATATCAAACGTATATACTGTAAGTATTCAAATTCAATATATTTAAAAGTATCAAAACAGTATTACATGTTTTATTTTTGAACTTAATCGGTCAATCGAAATTAACGGGTCATAAATGCTACTCCCTCCCTCCCTTAATAATTGATCATCTTTTCTTTTTGAGTCGTTCTACAAAAATTGATCACTTCCAAATTAAGAAAGATTTTGTATGTATGTTTATATATTTACCTTTTTTATACTTTTTTATTATATTTCTCTCTCTACGTTTAACTCTCTACCAACTCATTTTCTTTCTCATGACCCACCACTTTACACTTTTTTATTTTATTTCTCTCTCCACATTTAACACTCTCCCAACCAATTTTCTCTTGCATGGCTCACTCTCTTCCTCACCTCTCTAAAGGGTCAAAAGGAAAAAAAAAAACACAATACATAATATAAATTCTTTATATGCGTATAAAGTAAAAGTGATCGATATTTTAGCGACGGATGGAGTATTAAAAATTCAAAAATAAGATCGTCATTGTGAAAAATTGTCAAGCATGTGCACATGGACAGTCATTTTCTCTTTCCTGCATTTTACTTTTTCAATACAAATTCTTCATCTCCCCCCCTCCCTCCACTCTCCACCCACACATCCATCCCTCTTCATTCCACATATTCTCAGCCATCATCACTTTGCTTAAATCCTCTCTTCTCAGCCATCATCACTCTAACCCCTTTTCAATTTGTCTTCCTTTTTCCCTCAAATAACCTTCTCACATGTTTTAATTTCCATAGGAATCCTCTTGCTCACACTTCTTAGACTAGGTGCCAGCCATGAGTCAGAAACTCACTCAATTCCACTTTTACCAAGCACAAGAAAAAGTAAAAACTCATAGTTCCCTATACCAAAATCACAAAATGGGTCTCACTACAATATAACCCGGAGTCCGAAACCAAAACGAGTTCTAGTTATAACTCTGATCCAAACCTTGAAGAAGGTCACTACTTGATCTCATCCTAATCAGATTTTGGTCCTGATTGGGTCACAAATTGGTCTCCTTTATTGAGTTGGATGTAAGGGCGCCATTGGAGATCATATATGAATCTTAAAAGGACGAAGAAGAAGAAGATGCAAACGACAGTGCTTTGCACCATAAACAAGCGGATGGCTCGTTGGATAGGGATTTTCCTCTAATCAAACACGGGGACTTACTAAAGGTGTAATACCTTAAAAATTTTCTTTTCCATGTGCTAAGTTATTATTATTTTTTTAAAAACAAATAAGTTTGTGGTCTTTTTGTAATATTAGAAAATAATTGAAAAACATTTCTGAAATTTTTGGTCGAATAAATAGTGGATTCATTTGAATCAATTTGGAAGGGTAGAGATGTCTTGGAGCGACTGACGGATTCAGTTGAATAAATAGGGGTTTGCTTCGAATGAAAACATTTTACTTCGAATGAAAAGTATTTTGTTTCTAATGAAAGTATTTTAAACCAAGAAAAAGCGAGGACTGAAGTTTTCATTTGAATGAAAACAATTTTCGGTCCCAAAAAAAAAAGTTTTGAAGAAGACAATTTCAAGACTGCCTGATTCAGTCGAAGGATTTTTTTTCTTCTTTCGAATGAAAACTTAATTTTGTCCCAACCCTTTTTGGTTCTTTGTTTCTTTTTCCTTTGCGGTGGAGAGAGAGAAGAGAGAAGGCTTGGGAAGCTCTAGAGTTCCAAGGTGATGCTTGAAGATTTGTATTCTTAAAAGCTTGATTAAGGTAAGGGTTTACTTTTGAAATCCGAATCAGCGATGGACCAATTGTTCGTGTAAGAGCTTAGTTTTTTAAATCTAAATTTCTTTGGACTGATTTATCTTATTCTTCTTTCCTTTATGCTTTGAGCTGCCTCATAAGTAATATGTTTCTCAATATTCTGATTTGTAAAAATCAATTACGGTCGAATTACTTGACTTTAAATTAGTCTATGTTGATATCATTCGTTTCTACAGTTAATGATTGTCATTACTTTGTGAACTCTGTTTACTATTCGATTGTTCAGTTTTTTAATAGTATTATCTAGAGATCTTTACTTTGGTCTTTAATCAATGTATTAGGCATTAAAGGTAGCTCTATGAGCCATGTCACAGTATATGTGACTTTAGTATTTCTGACTTACCCACGTGGATAGGAACTTGAGCTAGATCAGTTGGATGAGCTATAAATCGCGATCTTACTTTCTGAACCTAGTCTCACATGTCAGTGATGGCATATGTGACCTTATTTAGAATGGCTCTCTAGTGTCTGTCTCCATATAAAGATATATTTTAGCATTTAAAATTCAGTCTGACATCTGTTCAGTTGAAACTTTTGTGCCTCTGTAATCTCGTTTCATCAAACATCTTTGCATTCTTTTGATTGGTCCTTTGAGCGACCTTACTGAGCATTTGGCTCGCTCCCTTATCATTTTCCTTTTAGGTGATCAGTAGGTCGGATTTGATTTGCAGGGCTAGCCGTGTGACCGAGAGTTAGCTGGCTTATTTCAGAGTTAGTAATGACATTTTCAGATATATTAATTAAGACAAGTTAAGATACTTAGGTTTTATTTTGAAACTCTGTGTTGGAGAAATTTGGTTGTATAAAAGCTTTAGGCCACAATGACAGTTACTCATATACTTTTGGGATTTATTGGTGCATGCTCTGAATGACCGATTGGGAGACTTTTGATATTGAAAGGTTTTCTGACTCTATTTATTCGATATTAACGCTTCGAGAAATTTGAGGCGTTACAAAGGTTTCAGGTAGGATCAAGAGGAGATAAAAGAAGTGATTGAGATTGCACTGGACAGTACTAAGAACCCAACAGGGTTTTTGTGTGGAAGAAGAAAATTTGATTGAGATTGATTTTAGTGGTGGCTCAGTGGCTATGGTGGTTGTGATTTGGGATCTGAAGGGCGTGCGGTGGTGGTTGTGGTATCGAGTGGGGTGGTGGTTCGCATGGGCAAAGTGATCAATGGTAGTTGGCTATAGTGTAGTTGGTAGGATGATCGATGATGAGATCGGCTGATTTCGTATCAGTTAGGCTACTTCACAAATGTTGGGATTTAAACCCCTAAAATATGTACACTAAGTACAGCAAGAAAAAGACAAAATATAAAAACTATCATACACAAAAATATGGACACGGATATTTAATGTGGTTCGGCCTCTTGCCTACATCCACAAGAAGACAACGAAAATGTTGCACTATAAAGTGGAGAAGTTACAATAAGAACTTTCACTCAGTCACTCAGATCCAGTTCCCAGACACACCCAAACTCACCTAATTATTTTTCTCTCAATGAATAGAATCTTTCTATGGTTTTTCTCACTCATTAGTGCTATTACGAAAGTACTTAACACTCTTGTATTTGAGCTGCAATCATAAGCTTTAAATGTCTAACACCCTTTTTAGCTCTTTGTGGCTCATTCACTGCATTTAGCTCTCAATGGCTAATGCTTCTCAACATTGATGTTTGGTGTGTTGAAAACCTTTGGCAAACATCTCCTTTTATAGGAGAAGAAGTGGGTGGAGATTTAACCCGAATCATCCTTTCCACCATGTGAAACCAAAAAGGAGCTATTATTAAATGAATAGTGAGCTAAGAAGGAATTGTCTACCACCTAAAATAGTTATGATAGAATTGTCTCCCTCCATTTATAGAATTGGTTTCCCATTATGTGAAACAAATCCCCCTTGAATTCTTTGGTCAAAATCATTGCGTATCTCAACATGTGAGATTTAAAAGACAATCTCCAACAATTCCACACATTGTCTTTTATTCTTACAAACATTCCCTAGTTGTCTTCGGTTTTGCCCCCTCAGGGCTTCTCAGCAGCACTTCATACCAGCAAGCAGTGCAAAGCTCAAACTTTTATCTGGAAATTACCTTCGTCATCATATCTGACAGATTTTCATCTGTGTGGATCTTCTTTAGCTTGGTCATCTCATTTACAATGACTTCATGAAGTCAATGATGACGCAAATCAATGTGCTTCGTTCAAGAGTGATACATAGGATTTTTGCTCACGTTAATAGTGCTTTGGCTGTCACAAAAATACTGTGTAATCATCTTGTCTCAAGCTTGCATTTCCTTTCCTACTTTGGCAGCTGTAATGTACTCAGCCTCCGTTGTTGATAGGGCAACACATTTCAGCAGTTTTGACTGCCATGATATATTTCCACCTGCAAAAGTAAAGAAAAATCCATACGTGGATTTTCTGCCATCATGGTCACCTACCACATCCAAGTCTATATAACCTTCTAAAGTTGATTTTGAGTTTCTAAAACTCAAGCACAATAACTACCTTTCAAGTATCTGAAGATCCATTTCACTGCTTCCCAATGCTCTTCTCCTGGATTAGCAAGGAACCCGCTAACCACACCAATGGCATGTGCAATGTCCGAACGAGTGCAAACTATTGCATACATCAAATTTCCAACTACTTAGGAGTATAGAGTATCTATCAACTCTTCCTTTGAACAAGTTTTCTTACTCATTTTAAAATGATTGGTGAGAGGTGTGCTAACCGGCTTAGCATCCTTCGTATTGAACCTCTCAAGTACCCTTTGATAACCACAACCTTTTTGGTCTTTCTGTACCCTTTGATAATCACAACCTTTTTGGTCTTTTTGTCACGTACAATTTGCATTCCCAAAATTTGACGTGCTTGATCCAAATCCTTCATCTTAAAAGAATTTGATAACTCTTTTTTTAGTTCTTTAATTAATTTTCCTTTCTTGTCCAACAATTAACATGTCATCAACGTACAACAATAAGATGACAAAATTACTTCCAGGACGATGTTCTGAAATATACACATGGATCGACAAACGGTCCTCTTGTAACCATGACTCACCATAAAAGAGTCATAATTTATGTACCGTTGTTTGGTGCCTGCTTCAACCCATAAAGACTTTTATTTATCTTATAGACAATGTGCTTTTTCCCTTTAACTTCAAGCCCTTCAGGTTGTTCCATGTAAAGTTCTTCTTCCATATTACTATGGAAAAATGTAGTCTTCACATCTAACTGCTCGAGCTCAAGGTCTAAGCTAGCAGCTGGACCTAAAACAACACGAATAAAGCTCATCTTCACAACCGGGGATAAAAATCTCATCGAAGTCAATACCTTGCTTCTAGCCAAAACCTTGGACAATCGATTTGGCTTTGTACTTCACTAGGTTGCCACTATCTTTCTTTAACTTGGAAACCCATTTGTTCATTTTGGCTTTTTGCCTTTCGAAATATCTACCAACTTACAAGTATTATTCTTCTGCAAGAAACTCATCTCTTCTTGCATGGCCTTCAGCCATTTATCTTTGTCTTTATGAGATTATGCTTCATGAAAAGTTTCTGGTTTGCCGTCTGCTGTAACCAAAACATACTCCAAACTTGGGTACCTTGTGGATGATCTATGCTCCCTCTTGGACCTCTTGACTTGAGGTTCCCTAACCATTGGTGGAGGATTTGCTCACTTTGCTTGACACTCTCATCACCGAGAATATCACCATTATCAGCTAGTGTCTGCTCATCTTCTACATCAGGTTCTTCTATTGGAATACCTCCATTATCTGTAAAATTACCTATTTGAGAAGAGATTGATGTAAATAAGTAAAACCATCCGCTACGGCTTTTGGATCGACAACTTTTGAGTCTATCGTAATCTCATGCTCATAGAACACCACATCCATACTTCTGATGATCTTCTTTCTCTTTGGACTTCATAGCATGTATCCAAATTCATTGTCACTATAGCCAATAAATATGGAGGGAATAGCCTTATCATCCAGCTTCAACCTTTGCTCCTTCGGTACATGTGCAAATGCTTTGTAACCAAATACCTTCAAATAAGAGTAGGACACATTTTCTCCCAATCCACACTCTCTAGGGAATGTCAAAGTCAAAGGGAGCCGATGGAGATTTGTTAATCGTGCAGCATGCCGTGAGGACATATTCATCCCATAATGATTTAGGCAATTTAGCCATCTTTAGCATGCATCTTGCTTTTTCAACAATTGTACGGTTCATTCTTTCTACTATACCATTTTGTTGAGGGTGTCAGGTACTGTCTTTTTATGCTGAATGTCATACTTCGAGATGTACTTTTTAAACTAGATTGAAGTTTACTCCCCTTCATTGTCAGTGTGGAGGCACTTTAGGAACTTCTCGTTTCCTTTTCCGCCATAGCATGAAAACTCCGAAAAATCTAGAACACCTGGCTTTTCGTCCTCAAGAAATATAACCATAGCATGTTGGAAGCATCATCAATAAATGTGACAAAAATCTATTGCCACCTAAGGACTACACCTCAATAGGATCACATACATCATAGTAAACTATCACGAGTAAATTTTTCTTTCTTTGCGAGGACTTCTGAAAAGAGACTCTGTGTTACTTGCCAAACAGGCAATAATCGCAAGGGTTTAGTGTTGTACCTTTGGCAAAAGGAATGAGTGATTTCTTTCAAAATCTGCCATCCCTTCTCGCTTATGTGGGTCCTTCGTTTGTGCCACAAATTTGACGAGGAGTCATCTCCTGCTGCAAGTAAATTATTCTTGTACAAAGTCCAACAAGCATTCCCTCTTGCAACCATCAAAGACCCTTTGGTGAGTTTCTATTTACCGCAACCAAATAACTTTGTAACATGTGAGATCCATAACGTACGTCGGGATCATATTAAGGCACAAATCAAAAATATGTCGTATATCCTTTAAACTGAGTGTGCATCCCACGTTGGTTTTTAAGCACACATCACCAATTCCAGCTATAGTTGCATGACTACTGTTACCCATCTTCACGTAACCAAAATCTTCTGCTTTATATGACGTCAAATATTTCTTTGTAAGAATAGTGTGGTAAGATGCTGCATAATCTACCACCCACTCGATTTCATGACTTGCAACATGATTGCATTCTCCTTCTCAGGAAGTAAAAGCTACAGGTCTCCTTCACAAACACTGGTTGTAGCACCGTTATCATCAACCCTTGTCTGATCTCCTTTTGTTTCACGCTTCCACACATAACAATTTCTTTTTATGTATCCTTCTTTGCCACAATGGTGGCACTTCCGTCTTTCTCCGGTTTGAGACTTACCTCTAGATCCACTTCCAGATCTACCTCTAAATTTGCCACGACTTCGATTGTTGCTTCTGCCTCTGTTTTAGTAATAAATGTCAGCGGTCCGTCTTCTTTATTTTCTCTTGACGTAAGAGAAATGAAGTAACATCCTGTAGAAAAAGAGTATATTTCCCATGTAATAAGGTAGTAACTAAATTATCATAGGATGTGGGTAACGATGCCAGGAGAGCCAATACTTTGTCCTCGTCTTCAATTTTCACCTCAATATTTGCAATTGAGTGATCAAACTATTAGAGATATTTAAATGCGTCAAAAAATTCATACCTTTCACCATCTGCAACGCGTACAACTTTCTTTTCAAATAAAGCTTATTTGTCATGTTTTTAGCCATGTACAAGTTTTCCAGCTTCCTTCAAATTTCAACGGGGCATCGTGAACATCATTCACGTTGTTTAAAACTTCATCTGACAAATTAAGTCACATCGAGTTGCCCGCCTTCTCGTCTATGTCTTCCCAATCTTCACTCTGTCCGGCTTCTTTTCTTGTAGTGTACAACATATACCTTCTTGAATAAGAAGATCTCTCATTCTCCTTTGTTAGAGAGAAAAACCATCATGACCGTTGAATTTCTCAACCCTGTATTTTGGACTGCTCATCTTTATTAATTTTTCAAAAAATGATAAAGTTGACAAATCAAAGCTTTTGATACTGATTGTTGGGATTTAAACCCTTAAAATAGGTACAACTAGCACAGCAAGAAAAAGAAAAAATATTAAAACTTCACACACAAAAATATGGATACATAATGTTTCGGCCTTTGCCTACGCCCACATGAAGACAGGCAGAATGTTACACTATGAAGTGGAGAAATTACAACAAAACTTTCACTCAGTCAATCAGACCTAATTTCGAGACAAACCCAAACTCACCTCATTATTTTTTTCTTAGTGAATAAAAACTCTATGATTTTTCTCACTCGCTAGTGCTATTGTGAAAGCACTTAACACTCTTGCATTTGAGCTACAATCATAAGCTCTAAATGTCTAGCACCTTTTTAGCTCACTGTATTTAGCTCTTATATGGCCAATTCTTCTCAATATTGGTGTTTGATGTGTTGAGAACTTTTAGCAAACTTTTCCTTTTATACAGGAGAAGAAGTGGGTGGAGATTTAACCCGAATCACCCTTTTTATCATGTGAAATCAAAGAAGAGCCATTAAAGGAATAATGAGTCAGGAAGAAATTGTATATCACCTAAAATAGCTAAGGTAGAAATTATCTCCCTCCCTCCATGCATTGGATTGGTTTCCCATCATGTGAAACAAAACCCCCTTGAATTCTTTGGTCAAAATTGTTGCCTATCTCCACATGTGAAATTTGAAAGACAATCTCTAACAACAGATTGATTCAGTCTAGTGGCATTAGAGAGATAGTTCCACTTATTTTCTCTCTAAGCAAAACAATTAGACTGGTCCATATCAATTTAACCGATTTATTTTGAAGGTAAATTGGAAGCATTAATTCATGAACAATCTAACTGTTTCATTATCAATTTAATTGTTTCTTCATTGGTGGCACACTGATGGCTGTGATGTTCGATGATGGTTGTGTTATGGAGTGTGGTGGTGGTTTGCCTTGGAATGTGCTTGCTTGTTATTTTTTTTGGGCACGATTATGTTTGTGGGTTGGTACACTGGTGTTGTAATACCCCAATTTTTTTTTCTTGTGTGAAATTAGTATTTTTGAATAAATAAGTTTGTGATTTTTTTGTTAAAATCAAGAAAATGAATTGGGATTGTTTCTGAAAATTTCGGTTGGATGAAAGTGGTATGATTCGAATAAAAACTATTTGATTTTTTTTCCAGTTTTAGAGTCTGAAGTTTTCTGTCTAATTAAAATTTTTAATTCAACTGAAAACTCATTTTTAGGTCAAATACAAAAAAAAATCAAGTCGAATTAAAGTTTTAATTCGATCGAAAACTCAATTTTGGTCGAATTGAAAAAAAAAATTTGAACCATTTTCACCTTTGCTGGATTCTGTCGAATGAAAACTATTTTCGATCGACCGAAAACTTATTTAAGTCGAATGAAAACTTAAAATTTTTTGTCCCATATAAATAACTTTATTTTCCCTTTCTAGTCTTTTTGGGGGTTCTCTATTCCTTTTTCCCTTGCGGTGGAGAAAGAGAGAAAGAGAGAAGGCTTGAAAAAGTTCTGGAGCTCTGAGGTGGAGCTTAAGGATTGGTATTTCTTAAAAGCTTGGCTAAGGTAAGGGTTTACTTTTGAAATTCGAATTAGCAATGGACCAATCGCTCATGTAAGTCCTTAATTTCTTTTTGAAATCCGAATTTCTTCAAATGGAGTTAAGCGATTCTCCTTATCCTTTTTGTTTTGAGCTTCATTATGGGTAATATATTTTTCAATGCTATGATTTGGGAAAATCAAGTTCCGTCGATTTTGTTTGACCTCAGAATTTGTCATATTGATATTGTTTGTTTTCAGTGATTAATAGTTATCATTATTTCATAAACTTTATATATAGTTTGACATGTTTGATATTTGATAATGGGATAATGGTTATCTTGAGATTTTTATTTTGGTAACTTTATAAGCCATGTCACAGTGTATGTGACTTATTTCCGACTTACCCGCGTGGATTGAAACGTGGGCCAGCTCAGGGGAGTTGAGCTAGAGATTGTGATCTTACTTTCTGAACCGGTCTCATATGTCAAGAATGACGTATGTGACCACTTTCTAAATCGCTTTCTAGTGTCTGTATCCGTACTCAGATATATGAATGACGTATGTGACCACTTTTTGAATGGTTCTCTAGTGTATGTCTCCACACTCATATATATTTTGACATTTGATATTTAGTCTGATAGTGTCTGTCTCCGTACTCAGATATATGTTGACATTTGATATTTGGTTTGACCTCTGTTCAGTCAAAACTGGTGTGCCTTTGAAATATTGCCTTTCAGATATAATTTGACATTTGAAATTTGGTTTGATGTCCGTTCTGTTGAAACATGTGTCTGTCTTTGTATTTAGATATGTTTTGATAGTTGAAATCTGGTTTGATTTTTGGTCACGTTGAAAAGTTTTTGTGCTTCTGAAATTTCGTTTCTCAGATTTTTTGTTTTTGACTGATTGGTTCTTTGAGCGACCTTACTGGGCATTTGGCTCATTGCCTTATTATTTTTGCTTTCAAGTGATTAGTAGGTGACATTTTGGATTTGAAGGGCAAGCTCTGTGACCAAGGGTTAGCTGCCTTATTTTAGAGTTAGTATTGACATTTAAGTG
This sequence comes from Escallonia herrerae, assembly GCA_033070095.1. Taxonomy (NCBI): domain Eukaryota; kingdom Viridiplantae; phylum Streptophyta; class Magnoliopsida; order Escalloniales; family Escalloniaceae; genus Escallonia; species Escallonia herrerae. The sequence continues at coordinate 67,347 of JAVXUP010002767.1, forward strand.
TAACATCTAAGACAAGTTAGTATTACTTAGGTTTTGTTTTGAAACTCCGTGTTGGAGAAATATTTGGATTTTATAAAAGCTTTGGGCCTCCCTTATGTCAGATATTATTGTATCTTGAGAATTATTAGCATATGCTCTGATTTACCCTTTTGGAATCTTCTGATAATTTTAGGATGATCTTTGTTTATCTGGCATTAATGTTCCGTAAATAAATTTGGGGTGTTACAGAATGGTATCAGAGCTTAGGTTTGAGATTCTGTAGACTCCTAAGCCTAAGATATATGTGATTGAGATTAAACCCTGAAAAGGTGGATTACGTTTGGGGAAATTTATTTCTTATTAGAGTATAAGATTGAGATTTGGCCATAAACCTTGGATTTGGGTTGAGTACGCAATCGTAGAACGAATGTTAGTTATCTTTGAAATTCAGATATTTTCCGTATTAATCAAGGAGAATAATTGAAGGATAGGACTATGATCTTTGGATGTCTATGAGTAGCTCTATCAGATAGTGTATGGAAAAAGGTTGTGATCTCAGGAAATAAATATGTGGTGACAGAGACTTCGTGCGTAATTTGAAAGGAAGATTTAGCATTACTAGATCATAATGCCCCTTCATTAGCTTGTTTCGATATCATTTATGGGCACCTAAGTATTGAACCTAGAAATTTGAAACATATTTTCATGTAGATACCTTTATGGAATCCTGTGGTGACCTTATGGTTTATAATTCTTGTCCCATCAGTATTGATTACAGATATTTAAGAGTTGACATAATTTCCTGGATATGGAACACTTTGATGTTATTTTGGGGGTTTGGACTGATTGTCTTCCAATAATGCCAATATGGATTGCTTTAGAAAAGAGGATGATTGTGAAATTTCTGACGAATAACTCTGAAAATTAGAAGCTATCTGTAAAGGCTGTGACTGAGAGATATAAATGATGTGGTAGTTTAAGGGCTTAAACTTTGGTGGACGCGCTATAAATGTGAAATTAAAAATAACCTTTTGTAGTTGATAAACCAATATGTTTGTCTATGTGATAAATTTGATAATAGTTTGAACTGGTTTGCTTTGAGGTATCAGGGTGCGCAGTGAAAGTGTGTTGGCCTTTGGTTTGACGAGTAAGTGCTGGTTGATATTGGTTATTCATACTGGCTAAGTCGATGTAGTATGCTTCAAATGTTATCTGATGGTTTTGATTTTGACGTCAAAATAAAATTAGATGGAAAAAAGTATTGATCATTAGGTGATCTCATGGTTTGGTTAGTGAATTGCATAAACATTATGTCGCTGTAAATTTAGTTAAGCCTTAAATTTTGAGTTTGTGATCTTTTGAAGTTGAAATATATGGGCAAAAAGTTGAGCTTGATGTTGCCTTAAGTAACCGTGTATTTGAAGTAATAAAATTTTTTTAGAGTATAGAATCTTGGAATATTCGATGTTGGTGATTTGATCATGGATAATCATAATTGAAAGCCTAACAGCGTGGGTGGAAAGCGTACCAACAATTAGCAACTTTAGTTATAAGTTACTATAGTTTGTCAATGAAATGTTATTAAGAACGTATTGAAATGGCTCTATTTGTGATTTTGTACCGGCGTAAATTTTGATTTAAAGATTTTAGAGTATAAATCCTTTGTCATTAGTGAGGATCGATTATTACTTTTGGTGAACGTTGAAGTTAAGCGTGTTAATTTTAGGCATTGTACCAAAGTTATGGTTTGATGTGTTTATTACAATGGCGCAATGTGAGCCTGTCGGTTTTGTATTGGTTTCAGATGATTTGAATTTTGATTAGAGTGACTGAATTCAGCGTGTTTCATTTGTTAGCCAAGTATAAATACTTTGAGAAGCAATCTGAATATATTTTGAGGAGAAATTGCTTAGTACTTGGTACACCTCAGGCTTGAAGTTAAGCGTGTTATCCAGATTGTGTAAAGTATATGGTTGGATATATTATTAGAGTAGCGCAGTGAAAGCGTTATGTATTGGAGATCGATTTCATTTGTGAAAATTTTGAATATCATAATTTTAGTCCAGTCCATTTGGTAGGCTAATTAAGCCATGCATATTTCAAAGTTAGAATTTCAGATACTAATATGAGGAATGTATTGACTCGTGTTGGAAAGCAAGAAGTTAGTTGATGATTAAGGAACGTTTTGAATTCTGAGGACATAATTCTTTTAAGGAGGGGAGAATATAATATCCCAAAAAAATTTCTTTTTCTTGTGTAAAATTAGTATTTTGGAATAAATAAGCTTGTGGTTTTTTTTGTTAAAATTAAGAAAATGAATTGGGATTATTTATGAAATTTTCCGTTGGATGAAAGTGGTTTGATTCGAATAAAAGTTATTTGATTTTTTTTTAAAGTTTTGGTGTCTCTAGTTTTCGATCGAATTGAATTCTTTTTTGAATCATTTTCACCTCTGTTTGATTCGGTCGAATGAAAACTATTTTCGGTCGACCGAAAACTTATTTTAGTCGAATGAAAACTTAAAATTTTTGTCCCATAAATAGTTTTATTTTCCCTTTCTAGCCTTTTTGGGGGTTCTTTATTCCTTTTTCCCTTACCGTGGAGAGAGAGAAAGAGAAAAGGCTTAGGAAGTTCAGGAGCTCTAAGGTGGAGCTTAAAGATTGGTATTTCTCAAAAGCTTAGCTAAGGTAAGGGTTTACTTTTGAAATTCGAATCAGCGATAGGTCAATCGCTCGTGTAAGTCTTTAGTTTCTTTTTGAAATCCGAACTTCTTCAAATGGAGTTAATCGATTCTTCTTCTCCTTTTGTTTTGAGTTTCATTATAGGTAATATGTTTTTCTATGCTATAATTTGGGAAAATTAAGTTTCATTGAATTTGTTTGACCTCAGAATTTACCATATTGATATCATTTGTTTTCAGTGATTAATGGTTATCATTATTTAGTAAACTTTGTATATTGTTTGACATGTTTGATATTTGATAACGGTTATCTTGAGATTTTTGTTTTGGTAACTTTATGAACCATGTCACAGTATATGTGACTTATTCACGTGGATTGAAACATGGGCTAGCTCAAGGGAGTTTAGCTAGAGATCGCGATCTTACTTTCTGAACCGGCCTCATATGTCAGGAATGACGTATGTGACCACTTTCTAAATGACTCTCTAGTGTCTGTCTCTGGATTCAGATATATTTTGACATTTGATATTTGGTCTGATAGTGTCTGTCTCCGTACTCAGATATATTTTAACATTTGATATTTGTTCTGACCTCTGTTCAGTCGAAACTGGTGTGCCTTTGAAATATTGTCTTTCAGATATAATTTGATATTTGAAATTTGGTTTGATGTCCATTCCGTTGAAACTTTTGTATCTGTCTTTGTATTCAGATATGTTTTGACAGTCGAAATCTGGTTTGATTATCCGTTATGTTGAAAAGTTTTTGTGCTTTTGAAATTTCGTTCTCAGATATTTTTGTTTCCTACTGATTAGTCCTTTGAGTGACCTTACTGGGCATTTGGCTCATTCCCTTATTGTTTTTGCTTTCAGGTGATTAGTAGGTGAGATTTTGGATTTGAAGGGCTAGCTGTGTGACCAAGAGTTAACTGCCTTATTTCAGAGTTAGTATTGACATTTAAGTGTAACATCTAAGATAAGTTAGTATTACATAGATTTTGTTTTGAAACTCCGTGTTGGAGAAATATTTGAATTGTATAAAAGCTTTAAGTCGCCCCTAGTCGCCCCTATGTCAGATTTTGATGTATCTTGAAAATTATTAGCATATGCTCTGATTTACCCTTTTGGAGTCTTCTGATAATTTTAGGATTTGATTTGATCTCTGTTTATCTGGCTCCGTAAATAAATTCGGGGCGTTACAGTTGTTGGCAGGATTGTTGGTGGGTGCGTAAGGTGGCAGCGGAGATGGTGTGTGTGCGTGTGTGGTTTTTTGTGTGTTGTATGCCGTGTGCCTGAGTGTAACTGTGGGGTGGGGTGGGGTGGGGTGGGGTGGGGTGGGATGCGTGTAAATGTGTGTAAAAAGAACAACTATTATAACAATTTTTCATAATGGCGGTTTGCTCTTGGACTTTTTAACAGTATGCATGATCAGTTAGCTGTCAAACTGGTTTGGTTAAAATATATAAACTTTAGTACTGATTTGGTTGGAACATTGGATATTTAAGATGTATTAATGTGATACTTTAGGGCACAGATTTGACAACTTTTATAACATGACCAGTTTGTAATTTTTTATGAAATTTAATAATCAAATTAATAATTCTTTCATTTTCCCTTCTCTTGAATGTTTACTCTCTCTCTCTCTCTCCCTCTCTCTTTTCCCCCACATTTCTTTTCCTTATTTATGCTATGGGATTTTACCGGTTTGAAAAGTTGAATTATCACTTTTCATGTTACTTAAATTTTAAAAAAAAGACAAAAGTCTCATCTTTCTTTGAAAGTTAACACTTAGTGGTATTTACATTGTTTTTGTAGTAATACCATAATACTCTAATAACATGACTAAGAAATGCTATTTGCATCATCTCATGTATTATTACTTTCTTTTGTGTTGCTAAAACGAATTTCAAAGACAACTGCTAATTTTAGCAACAAAGAATATGTGGAAAGAGACTATCCTATATAGTATAGTATTTTTGTAAGTATAATATAATATAGTGCTCTCCTGTGCTAACACACAATATTAGAACAAATAAATAAGCAAATAAAAGGAGGAAAAAGTGTTAGATGTCGTGCCTACGCAAATGAAAAGTTTGTGTAAAAAGCTTGACTGAAATAATAAGTTTGTAGTTGTCATTGGGTTTTAATCAAATTTTGCATTAATTGCAAATTAAAATTAGAGTTTAAACTTTTAATCATACATATACCGTAATTTCTTCCAAAATGATTGGATACTAATTGCATTATTTTTGTTTTCTTGTTTCTCCAAAAGCCGCGTATGTTTGCCCTTATATTTCCTCATAGCCTCAAGCACTCGATTTGTTTTTCACGTAGTTGTTTGCTAATACTATTGAGGCTTATTAACTTAAACCATGATGAATTTGGTTAAATGAGCTTTCATATTAACAAAATGATTCAAAATTTGCGTTACAGTTATCATTATGGAATTGACAATTGAACCGTCTAGAGCGTTGGTTCATGGGTTTCAATGATACAACATAACATTTATATTACCAAATCATCGATATCAGATTCTCACAGACATGGTTGATCGATTTGGATTTCTCGAGAGATTGAGTAGCATTTCTTTTTTTCGGTTACAAGCCAATTGGGCGTGAACTATGCACGTAAAGTGACTCTCTCATTTTGCTAATCGTCTCAATCTCGTGCAGATGCTTCCTAATTGTCTCAATCTCGTGTGAATGCAATCGATTGTACATGTTTTTACACAAGGTAAAAAAAAAAAATGTCAACTAAATTAGCCAACACACGCAGCCTTTGAGCAGCTTGGTTTGTTGGCACGAACAAAAACGGCGTTACTTGGGTTCGTTTGACAAATATTTTTTTTTGGTTTCCAGTTTTTAAAGAGCAGTTTTTTAAAGAGTAGCTTAATTTTTTTTTTTTTAAAAAACAAGTGGGTGTTTGATAACCCCCCTTTTTTTGAGGTTTTTTTTTTGGTGTTTGGTAACCCTTTTTATTTTGACTTTTTTTTTTTGGTGGTTTGCGGTGGTGGTGGCTGACGGCCGAAGGTGGCTGCCGGCAGTCACCGGCGGTGGTGACCGGCGGCCGGAGGTGGCTGCTGGCAGTCTCCGGCGTGGTTGCCGGTGGTCGCCGGCGGCTGGCAGTCTCCGGCGGTGGTCGCCTGAGGTGGCTGCCGGTGGTGGAAGGGTGGTGGTGGTGGTCTAAAAAAAACCAGTTTTTGGAGTTTTTTTTTATTCTTCAGTTTAAAAAATGATTTTTTAAATTGAAAAAAAAATGGTTACCAAACGCTCCTTTTTTTTTAATTTTTAAAACTGAAAAAAAAAGAGACAAAAAAAGAGTGTGAAACATACTCTTAGTAGATCGACGCAACCTCAGACACGATGCACATGTTGTTTAATTAAATCCATAGGCAATGACTAAGGTCAGTGGAAATTCGAGTGCCGAAGACTGCAATTTGACACACTGCGCACCTTCACTAGTTTAAAGCTGAAATTTCCCCCTTTGGACCCCAAGAACACACATCAATGGAAATCCGCAGCCCCAAACGGATGCGACGCGCCGTCGTCGAACACGGCAACGGAGAAATTTCACACGACGACGTCCCGTCGTTCCCGTCCCACAGACGACCGCCATCACCAACCGCCACCGCCGAAGTCGACCTCTCCCTTCTCGAAGCCCTCGAGAGCTCCCAAACCGCTGCCGCCCTCGAGGCCCTAGACCTCAAAGGTCTAAAGAAGCTCGTCCTCGCATTCGAGCGCCGGCTCCGCGACAACATCGCCGCCCGCCTCAAGTACCCCGACCAGCCCGAGAAGTTCGCCGACTCCGAGATTGAGCTCCACGACGAGATCGAGAAGCTCAAAATCCTCTCCGGCAGCCCCGAGTTGTACCCCGACCTCGTTAACCTAAACACCATCCCTTCACTCCTCGGCCTTCTAAGCCACGACAACATCGACATCGCAATCGACGTCGTGCACCTCCTTCAGGAACTGACGGGCGAGGACGTATTGGAAGACAACGACGAGCCTGCCCGAACCCTAGTGGACTCGCTGGTCGAGAACAACGTCCTTGAATTGCTCGTTCAACTCCTCCCCCGTCTGTCGGAGACCGATCCGGACGAAATGGCCGCAGTTTATAACGTCCTTGCGACCATCGAGAACTTGATAGAGGTGCGGCCGGTGGTAGCAGAATTGGTGTGCGAACGGACTAAATTGATGAGGTGGTTGCTAGGGAAGATTAAGACGAGGGAGTTTGACGGGAACAAGCAGTACGCCTCAGAGTTGTTGGCGATTTTGATGCAGAGCAGCGCCGCAAATCAAAAGAGGCTAGGGGGGATGAACGGTGTGGACGTGGTGCTGCAGGCGGTGGCAATGTACAAGTCGAGGGACCCGAGGACGCCGGACGAGGAGGAGATGGTGGAGAACTTGTTTGACTGCCTGTGCTGCCTGCTGATGCCGCTGGAGAACAAGGAGAGGTTTCTGAAGGCGGAAGGGGTGGAGCTTATGATCATTGTTATGAACCAGAAGAAGTTTTGTTACGCGTCAGCGATCAGGGCACTGGATTTCGCGATGACGAATTACCCGCCCGCTTGCGAGCGGTTTGTGGATGTTATGGGTTTGAAGACTGCCTTTCCTGCTTATATGGGTAAGGCAAGTCCGATTTCCCTTTGGCTCTCTGATATTTCGAGTAGTTTATTATTTAGAGAGTGCCAGTTTTCCTTACTGCTACTGTATCATTTTCCATTAGTAAGCACTGAACTTGAGAATGGCTTTATGCTAATTCGGAATGCCATTTTGTTACATATAACTCATTATTTTGTAGGCCGAAAGCTGCCTCTTATGCCATGGATAGAATGTACTTGTCCATGCTAATCACTTTGGCGGCTGTATAAACTTTCTATTATTATTTGAGCACTTTATTTTCTAAACCATTTTAGGTTGCTTGTAAGTTAACATACGATATGTATATCTCTTCCTTGCTTTTTGCATGTGGGTCGGAACTTAACCAACAAGGAACTTCGTACGTTTGAGGACCGTTATAGTTACGGCTGCCTTTCATCAGGCACTGTAGAAGTAGGAATAGTGGCACCTGAGAAAATATTGTTTCCATAGAGTAGGGATCTAGAAACGGATGCGGAGACCTGTTTATCTCGTCAGCTCCTTACCTAAGGCTACCTTCACTATGACATATTGGTATCTGAAAGTCAATAGAAGTTGCCCATGAAAGAGAACGAAAAGTTATTTCTGATTAGTACTAGTAAGTAACTTATTATACACCCGGTGATGTTTGTGTGTGATTCCTATAAGACTGTGTGTGTGTGCATGCGCGTTGGTTCTGTTTTAATTCCTATTGATGTTTTAAGGCAATGGTTGTCAAATTACCATGTTTAATTTTTAGATTCCCATGAGCAAGGACAAGAAGAAACGCAACAAAGAAGAACTGGAAGAGCGCCTGATATCACTAGTTGCATCATTATTTGGTAAGTGGCAACTGAACTTCAAGGGCCTTTTTTATCGGGTTATAGGTATTGATGCAGTGTCTACTTATGTTAACACCTATTATATCTGATGCATTTTGCCGTTATATATGTTTGGCGATGAATGTGATGAACTAAGTGTATATGGCTGTCATTCTTTATTTTAGAAACATGTGTGTGTAGTTTACCTTGTACATTAATAAGAGGAAAGTCAAAGATTTAAGAATACCAGAACGGCAATCGAAGCTCTGTGGAATTTCTTCCTGGTTGTAAAGAGCTGTTGTACTCCCAACGTTATCAATCTTGTATTGGGGGAGTGTTGGTCTTTGTTGATTTGACATTTACGTTTCAAATTGAAGAGCTTGGCGCACATTCTTACTTCAGGTTATGACAGTGTTCTCGTAGGATTCAGGCACACCATTACCTCTTGTTTGTCTTGATTTTCATTTCTCAAGTGAAATTGGAAGTTATCAGATTGGTCTGTGATATGTAACTTCATCTTTATTAATGCAAATTGTCTGTAACTGATTGTGGTTCAGAACTTATTTAGGTTGCATGCTGAGGCCTTCTTGGAAGCATAAGAATGTGGATAATTACCTCTTAAGAATTGAGCAGCTCATTTATTCATTGAACTTGGTGATCCATATCAGTGCATTCTAATTTAAGAAAATTTCATGCCAAGTTTTTTGGGCGCAACCGCTCATCCTGTATTCAATGAATTGGTTTTGAGGATTCAAAGTGGTTCCCTGTTTATATGTCCACAAATCACATTGTAACTAAAGCATATCCGTAAAGCATATCCCTGTTTGCTGTTAGCATCTTATATCCTGTAGTCATCATTGTAGTTATGTACTGCTAGGCATGGACTAATGTCAGATTACAAATTATAGGTGGAATTTCGAGAGGTTCTAGAAGGGAAAGATTGCTGAGTAAGTTCTTGGAAAATGAGTGCGAAAAGATTGACCGCCTAATGGAGCTCCATATGAGGTAATCTATGGCCCTTTTTTTAGTTATTTTAATTTTATCACCAATTGATCATGTTTATATTCTTACAGATCTCTCTTCTCAATTCTCTTACAAATTAGAAGACTATTGAACCTTAAACTTATATTAGCATCTCATACCATCTTTTGGCTTTACTTATACTTTCTGTACCAGATATTCAAATAGAGTGAAAGCAGAGACTGAACGGATGAACCGTCTAGAACTTGATGATTTAGAGGTCGCTTTCATATTGAGAATTCTTATCCCATAATGACATTTTGACCTTGTTTCAAGAAATTAAATTGTTTAACCTGGGACTAGAACTGATATATTCATCCTTAATGTTGCAGATGGATGACGAAGAAAAGTATAACCGAAAGCTGGAATCTGGACTCTATACGCTTCAGGTTGGTGATTTGTTGCTGTTTCTCTTCTCAGAGCCTAGTGATAAGCTTGTATGATTAGAGCAGCACCAAGAACTAGGTTGATCTGATTATATCACAATCGCAATTGTTTGTTGTGGAATCTAGAAGATGCAATCACTAATTTGCTTTTAGGAACTAGAAAAACAATAAAATTAAAGAGCATCTGTGAGTATAGCAATAAAATCTTTTTCCTGTATATACTCTGTGATTAACTAGTTTCTGAATGTCCCAAGCTATTCATTACGAATCGAATGATCCACGTTTTTGTTGGTATGACAAACTTTTATGTATTGTTTCGACTTTTGCTGTTGTTAAAGAATTCATTACTTGTCAGAATGAGAAAGTAAGAAGTAATAACGAGGGAAAAGAAGAAAAGAGCTATGTAAGCTACCTTTCAGAATTTTAAAAATACAAGTTGGTTTTGTATAGTCTTGGCATATTCTAATATGACCTAACTTTTAAAGCACATTTCCCCAGTCAGAAGAACATATCTAGGGTGGCAAGGCACTCTTCAAACGTACAACAAAAACCCATCAATTGAGAATGGGAGACAAGCTACTCTCAAATCTATAGAAGAATCAAAGGCCCCCTGGATAAGCCTTAACCATCCACAAAGAAGATCTTTTAAGCTTTCAAGTGGGTTGTCTTTTCCTTGCACAAGGACTCTGTCATACAAAGTGGACTTGTGTATAGTTAGAGTCAATTGGTTAGACTAAGGCCCCTAAGAAAAACGAGGTCATAATTAAGCTTGTTAGGTTATTGAAGTTGACAGTTTCTTCTGTTTACTCATCATGCCTTGATTTTCATTGCCTTTTCCTTTATACATTTTTTTGCCTGAAAGCTTGCCGATAGTTTTTCAATATCACCCACTTTAATGCTGTATCTCTTTTGTCTATTATCCTACAGTTGATTGCTGTTATTCTGGGCCATCTTTGGACATCTGAGTAAGTTGGCATCTATTACATAGATCACGTCTCTTATCCATATGTTTTATTTGTTCATTCCTTTCTTACCCAATTTCAATATTTTGATGCAGGCACCCCCGCATGAGAGCAAGAATAGAATTGTTACTTAAACAACAAAAACTCACTAAGAAGGATGTGAAGGATATACTTCAGGTATACACTTGTGAACTCCCCCTTTTAATTGCCATGAAAAGGTTTCTTTACCTGAAAATTTTCATTCTACATGAAAACCTATTTTAGTTTTCCCCTTGCGTTTCAGTTTTGATAAAAGTAGAATGTGATGGACTACCAAGTTTGTAAGCATATATTCAGTTTTGTTGACTTTAGAAACATCAAGGTACTGTTTTCTGTCAATTTCTAAGTGATGCTCGATGAAAGACTTAGCTTAGTTCTAGAAGTGTTTAATATGCTGGTATGCGTGCCTAGCCAGTGGCTTAGCTGTAGAAAGTGTTCATGTAAAACCAGTAGGAACATGCTTGAGTACAACAACAGAAGAATTCAAACTTGAAGTTACCCATGATTCAAGGTTCAAACCTTGGTTTTGGGTATCGGGCTATGAAGCACGGACAAGGCAAATTGGTGGCCGTATGGGTGTCAGGTACGGACCCAGTGTGGGGGCGCACCAGGTGTGGGTAACTCGATATCCTTATTTTTTATACATTTTTTTTCAATTTTGGGGCGTCCTGGATATGTACCGGGTAAATTCGTGTAGCTCAGGGACAGAGAGAAAAGATGCAAGGAAGAAGGAATATCCATTGATTGGAATCTTCGTTGGCAATTGGAGTCTTCTTCTGCAATCATAATCTTCATTGGCAATAGGAATTTGTTCCCCGGCGCGTGTTTCTGCACGGCTGATGGATCTGACTCTCTCTTTTAGCAAGAATGGCTCTTTGTTGTTACCGGGCTTTGTGGTTTGGTTTGTGGCCGCTGGATGTAAACGGGCAGTACTAAAAAGGGGTGTGGTTATGGCTGTTCTTTTGTATTTTCAAACTAACCCCACAATTTCAAGATATATACCAAAACCCACTTACACTTTCACTATTTCTTACAAATGCCAAGATATTTACCGGAGTAACTTTAATATCTCTCACACATATTAATCTTAGTCCAGGCACAAATATTTGTTATTTTTTATGGCATTACACAAAATAATGTGTATATTTTCTATTATAAAATTGCCGTATCTCCGTTGCACACGTATTTTATTTTCTTAAAAATGGTATCCCCATATGCACCCACACCAGAATCCGTGCTTCTTAGGTATCAAATCTTGAACGAGGAAATGCAACATGGGAGCGTGACTTGACGCTCTTTACTAATTACTGGAGGGGACTAGAGAAGTATAAAACTAGACCTGGCAAGTGGGTCAACCCACCGGGACAGGTAATGCCCGGACAGGTACAGGTAAATTGGGTCCGGGTATGAATTATCCTTTCTTTTTTTTTTTTCCTTTTCTGGGTAGCCCTTTTCTAGACCCATACCCTACCGGGACAGTCCGGGTAGACCCCCTGGTAAAGGGTCAAACGTTCTGATGCTTGTGCTTTTCTTGACCAGTATTTTCTGGCATAATTTCTTCTTCCAACTTTTTGTTAATTATTATTACTTGTAAAAACTATTAAAACTTAAGTATTAATCATGGGCATAATAATTAACAAAGCAAAAAACCATGGGAAAAAATAAAAAATCCTGGACATAAAGATTAACAAAAATGAATAACATTCAGCAAAAATTAAAAAAAAGTGTGAAATACCCTTACAATTAACTTCCAAACTCATCAGCAGTTAGCACGACCAAAATATCTAATAAAAAATGTTATAATTTTAAATTTCGCTCCATGTTTTCTCTTCTCAAACTCCAGTAACAACCCTTAAACTTCTTTTTTTAAACAGTAATACAAACGACTCAAATATATATATATATATATATATATATATATATATAATTAATTCTAAAATCATGAATTATATATGAAAAAAATATTTGCAGTGGAAGGCCCGTCTTCCTCCTCAGATCCTATCTCAGCGATGTCACCATCGGTCACGACACGGCGAGGTGATTATGGCCGTCATGTGGAGCTGCGGGAGTGACGGTGTTGTTATGGTGGCAGAGTGATGGAGGTGTTGCGGTGACAGAGTGACAGTGGAAATGGAGACTATTGAGCGCGAGGTGGGGTGGATGACTAGATGTGGAGCTGCCGTCATGTGGACGGAGTACCTTCGACGCTCGGTGGATTTGCCAGTGAGAGACCGTCAATTGTGTCACGCGTTGTATGTGAGAGTTAGAGATAGAGAGGCATGACAAACATGAGAGAAGAGAGAAGTGAAGAGAAAAGAGATGGAGGGTGCGGCAGAGATGAAAGAGTAGAGATGGGAAGAGGAAATGAGAGAGGGGTGCGGCAGAGGAAAAGAAACGTCAAAATGGGTGCCAATTCCTAAGGTGAAAAATAAAACACATTTATATGGTGCAACTATCCCGGTAACCCGATCTGACCTGAACTATACGGGTCAGTTCGGTACAATCTGGTTTCAGCGGGTCTCAGATTTTAATGCCAGTACCCTGGTTTTATTAACGGGGCTGTCAACCCGCTGCTATGGGCCAAATTTTGCCAGGTCTATGTAACGTGAAGCACCAAACGAAACTATTGGGCACTCAAAATGTAAGAAAAGATACTCTCTTGGCCTAAATGACATCCTTGTTGCTTATTTCATGACAAAATCAGAAATGTCAGCTCGGTAATGGTAAAGTCTGTTAGTGTGTTAGCTTCATTGTCTCACTTCTTTAGCTTTTGCTTTCTTTTCCTCACCCAGACAACACAGACACACACCGTTCATTAAGTGCTACTCTGGCGTGGACCAGAGTTTGTTTGGGGGCCAGAGTGGGTTTTGCATCTGAGTTGTTTGGTGGTCAGCTAAGAAGCACAGGTGCGGGTGCGGGTGCGAGTGCGGATACGACACGGGTGCGGATAAGCGGATATGGCATTTTTGAAAATTTTAAGATACGGACGCGGCGGGGATATGGCAAATATATATATATATATATATATATATATATATATATATATATATATATATATATATATATATATATACCATTCAACGGTAGTACAATACCATCAAATACATAATAATCACCACCAAATACATCATATTCATAACAAAAGTAGCAACATAGCATCAAAGTTCAAACTATCAAACAAACAAAGTACTCTATCAAGTATCTAAGGGTTCCATGACCACAAAAACACAAAAAATACACTTGTCACAGCAAAATTAAAAAAAAAATTTGATGTGAGAAGTGAGACTATAATTACACAAAAACACCTAACATTCCACATTTCACATTGTCCAAGTCTCAGCAGAAACCAAAAAAATAAATAAATTGAAGACATAGGAAGACAGAGGAAGTCAGACACATACCTTCGAAGCAAAGCTGTCGGAGGTGAGTAGGGTGGTTGCGAGTGGTCGCCAGAGGTCCCCGATAGTCGTCGGAGTCCCCGATGGTTTTCGGTGGTCATGGTTGTTCGGTGGGTGTCACGAGAGGTTGCCGGTGTCGAGGGAGGTCGCCGGTGTGTCGAGGGAGGTCGCGGTTGCTGCGTTCTCTCTTTCTCTATCAGCTGAGCTCGTGTGCCCTAATTTGGTTAATATCATTCATTTTATGTTTTCACCCCCAAAAAATTAAGTTTTATCTTTCAACCCCCGAAATATGTTCTGGAAATTATGTTTCAACTCCTGAAGTGTCGGATCCGCACCCGAATTTCTGTAAATAAAAAAATAAATGAAAATTAACAAGTGTGCACTCGACACGCACCCGAGGCGCACCCGTGTTCGATGCTCACCCGACCCCGATACTCCTTCCCTTTTGAAGCACCTGTGCTTCATAGGTGGTTAGAGTTGTTCGGCCTTGGAAGGAGATTTTTGAGTGCCCGTAGCTTGGGGCTTGTGCATAGAAGAAGATGCAGCTTTAGGGTTTTGAAGGCTGTAAAGACACGTGGGCTGGGCTGCAGTAGAGGATTTGTGGTGCTCTCTGCAATTTTGGGTTGCGTATTCTGGGGTTCCTTGGCAAGGTCGGGTTGTGCACTAGCTTGGGGCTTGTGCAGAGAAGAAGATGCAGCTTTAGGGTTTTGAAGGCTGTAAAGACGCGTGGGCTGGGCTGCAGTAGAGGATTTGTGGTTCTCTGCGCAATTTTGGGTTGCGTATTCTTGGGTTCCTTGGCTTGAGGATTTGTGGTTCTCTGAGGATTTGTGGTTCTCATACCCATAACCAATTTTGGGTTGCCCTAACCAGTCTTCTTATTCTGCCTTTCAGTTTTCTTTATGTGGGGAAGAGGGTTCGTGTTTGTAATCACGTTGAACCCTAAGTGTACGCTATGTTACGTGGACTCTTCGGTTTGCGTGAAGTACCTGTGTCGGACACTTGACACTTGGTTATGGGTATGAGATATGTGTCCGACACATCTCATAGGATATGCCATTATGATACTATCTTATAGCCTTTTGTTTAATTAGTTATAGTTATTGCTTTGAGACGAGACAAGTTGTCAATTAAAACCAAATGCATCTCATAACACATTTTTGCCTTTAAAATAACTAAAAAGTTATAACAAATATGAACGTTTGCCGTGTCCCCGTGTCTTGCATTTTCAAAATTAGACGAATCCGACACTGAGACACGTATCTGATCCAGACACTCGTACCGAGTCCTTGTAACATAAAGTGTATAGTAGTGTTGCTTCCCTTTCGGTGGTATGCATGCAATATGTTACTATTACCTATCCGAGAGAAAGAGAAGGAATTTCTGACCAAGAGGAAAAAATGACACCTAAAACTGTGAAAACCTTGTCAGAAATCTTGCCAGCTCTGAAGCACGGACACCCCTCCTAGGGGGGGTTTGGTGTCCTAAAAGGACGGACACCCCGACACCCTCCGGACACCGCCCAACAGGTGTCCGACACCGCCAATCGGTGTCCGATTTTTTTATTTTATTTTCCGACACTGTGTCGGACACTTCATCGAGGAGTGTCGGACACGGTGATGTGCAGTGTTCGACCGTTTGGGGCTACTTTGGAATTTTTGGAACTAATTTCGGGGGTCAATCGGTGTTAAATGTAAGATGTTGGGGTTTTTTTTTAAGAGAAACAGATTGTGCCCTACATCCTTAATCTGAAAAAAACAACATCTGCAAATCTCACCTTACGGCCGTCAGTTTGGAAGCACCTCACGGAAGCCATTATCGACTTGTAGCTGTCGCCGGAGCTGTTCGCGAACATTCCGAAGCCGACGCCGACGATTCCAATCGCCATCGCAAAGACTGAAGCAGCTGCTGCGACTCGTCGTCGCTATCGCCGAAGGTCACTGCATCGTCGCCGGAGGTCCTCGCCGCTGTCGCTGACTCACGGTACCTTCTCTTCGAGTCGTCTGTGACTGCTTCTCTCTCTTTTATTTTCTCCCTCCCTCCGTCGTTGACTGAAGACTCGAGTCAGATGGATGGTTTTGGTTTTGTTTTTTTTTAAAAAGAGTTTTGTTAACTTAGTTATTTTGCCAAAGAAGAGTTCTCTCTCTCTCTCTTTTTTTACTTTAGTTATTTCCTTTGTTTCCTATTCGTATGACTTTGTAAGACTTAATTTCTTATGTTATGTACCATGCACTATGTTGGATTTAACGTTTAAGTATGACTTGTGTTTGAATTCCTTGTTTTGGTAGTTTTTCATTATTATTTGTTATTTTAGATTATGGAATGTATTTGATACTTATTAAATATATATATGTAATAAAAATATTAAAAAAATAGCGGTGTCCTGCGGTGTCCAAAATTCGATTTTTTGGAAATTGCAGTGTCCGTGTCTGGCACCGTGTCCGTGTCCGTGTTACCTAGCTTGCCAGTGATATATTTGTCACTCTACCTAATATCTCAATTTAAACATTCTCTGTGGCAATTTATTCAACAAAAGTAGTTTATATGGCATAATAAGATATTCCTTAAAATATGAACTTTGCACCTGTGGGCTTCAAGTGTATTAGAGGTTGGGCAGACTGACAGTTTTGGGGGAAAATTTGCATTAGATGACTTCTTGAGATCCATACTGGCGAAGAGAAATTGTAGTGCTTAATGGGCCAAGAATAGAAAGTTATTAAAGATAATGAATGATGGTTGTAGTGGTGATAAAGTTTAAATACGGAGTCCAGGCCTTTGTATTATTTTACATCTTAGACAACTTGCATTAATCCTTGACCGCACATCTGCCCAACTTCAGTTATGGCAAAATACACTTGCCTCCCGGCCAGGGACGATGTTACGAGACCACTGATATACCCCTGGAAACTAAATTGAACATTGCGAGGGGAACCGAGTGCATTAAACCTCTAGTACAGTTTTTGAATCTATTGTTCTATATGGAATCAGAGCAATAGACATCTCGCGGTTGGGTATAGGGGGATGGGTGGGTGGGTGCGCAGAGAGCATAATCAGTTGCTGAGGTTCTACCTCTCAATGGGTAGTAAATAAGCCTAAAAAATAGTAATGTGATGACGATAACGTTTCTACTGTTATAAGACATGTTTGGGAAGTGCCTATGGAGGGCCATGGCGAATTACGTAGGTACCCACGTATAAGATATGATTTATATGCCTGGACTGTATTTGTGCTGCAGTGAGGTGTGGATCTTTTTTCAGGACGTAATTAATTATAGAGTAATATCCGTTGTAAAGATTATGCTGAACTCCACCTCACCCCAAGTCTCATCAAGTTTTATGTTACCAGGATGTTCACTTGGGTTATTTTTGCATATGTATGCTCGCGCTTGTTTGCATCTAGCATGTATTTCATGTCAATGGCTGTCAAATCTGAGCTCCTACATTATGTTGAATTTGGTTTAAAGAAACATTTGGTTGCCACGTGGTGGATCAACCAAGTTATTGTACAGCAATTGCTTGTTATTTGTTGGTGATATCTTATGGTAATTCCCCATGTTTAAATTCACAGGAATATCATGACAACATTGGAGATCTAGATGGACCAGATGAGAAGGAGAGGGCACAGGCAAAGATCCAGAAGTTCATCTCAGCCTTCTAACCATAACTTCGAATTTCTGTTGCCGAAATGATTTTGCATGTGTCACGGGGGTTCAGTGCTGGTGTATCTGGTATTTAGCTTTTTAGATCCTGTTGACAAATGTTCCAGAAACCTCATGTTTGTATTTTGCATACAAGGATACAGATAACGGTGAAAGATTAAAAGGTTCAATGTTATTGATGCAGCAAAGCTGCTGGTGGTTAATCATCATTCGGGCTTGATAAACTGTGAGTATCTACTACAGGAAAGTGGAAAACCAGACGATCAAATTAAGTCTAGAGGTAGGCCAGTAGGTGTAGGCCAGTAGGAAACAGCAACTCCGCTGAAGAAAACCTCCACCGTTTATCTATAATCTAATCAGATTCGAATGGTTGTGAAACTTTCATGACGTACTTGTATTTGTTGTACTTGCTGTGAGCAAACCTAGATTGGGAGCTGCATAGACAAAGCAGAACAGATTGAAGGCCATGCGGATCACAACATTTGTGTACTGAATTTCATGAGCACGGGAAATTTCAGGATGTTACTTCAGGCGCTCGACATGGAAACTTGACCTTAATAAACCGTCCTTGATATGTTGATTAACCTGATGACCATCCTCTAAACTTGATTTTTCCAACGGATTCCGAAGAAGGGAGTTTCAGAAATAATTTGATGAACGGTAATATTTCACAGATATATGTAGCGACCAAATGGTAAGCACGCTGGACATGCACTAGAATTTGCAGAACATCTCTACAAGTGAGGTTACGTCTGAGGCAAAATATTTACGCAAAACCTACGCAGTTTTGCTCGCTTAACGGTGCACAAAGTATAAGCGAGGATACATTTTTGCTCATATCCAGCGGCAAAAGGATCTGTGTGATCTTCACAAAGCAGAACTCTAAGATAAGGGGCTCAAACACTGATGTACGACGTGATCTTTAGATGGATCTCTGCAAACCAGGAACATTCTCGCAAACCAACTTGCTAAAACATGAACCGTAGTTTACGGTTCTCCCACCAGTCGCCAGAACTGCCGACCTTCATCCCAAATATTCGGCTCTTCGCTGCTGTCTGTTCTACTTGGCTTATTGCCTTCATTTCAAAGGATAAGCATAACCCATAAGTAAAAACAAAGGAAGACCCAATTTTAAATCTAAAGATAAAAAAAAAAAAACCAACGCATTAAGCTTGAAGGGTAAGTACGTTTTCATGAACTAGTAAATATAACGTACTTTGCACTTTAAGTAGTGATTCGAAATAAAATATTACAAACAATAATAAAAATCATAATTAAACTTTAATTAGTATAACTATTTCAACTAAACCATAATAAGTAAATCAATGTAAACTGCTAAACAAATATTCGAAGTATGAAAAGTTCATTGCAGTATAGATGGACTTACTTTCAAATGCGAATTGCTATTGCCAATTATTAACAGTATTTATCATACTTGTTTCTTTTGTCATATCAATTCATCACTAAAGAGAATATCCGACTATTTCATCTTACACCTTGTTTCTCAATATTTAGTACCATCATAAACTGTTTCAAATATCTTCTGTGAATATTTAATTCTCAACTAACACTACAAATTTGGCATTGTAATAATAAAGATAAAGAAAATGTTTTGAAGAAAATATAATGCACATAAAATATAATATGAAATGTATTTATTGGAGTAGTCCAATCTCTTCTAATATAGTTCTATGGTATGTATACAAGTCGAAGAAATGTGAGATAAAAGTCAGTACGTGAGAAAAAGTTTGGATTATAATTAATTGATATTAACAAACTTTATAAAAACTTTATAAAAGTTAGTTTGAAACTTTGTCACAAACTTTCAAAGTTTGTAGCCTAAAAAAGATTGTAAAAATTATATCGTCTGGTGAGAAGGAGTTTGGATTATCATACACGTAACAAATTTTTTAGAACGTAAGGACTTAAAAGTTTAAATGTTGTATTTTTAAAGCCGTGAATGAAGTAAACCCAAGAGACCTAACATGCACATAAAAACTCAATTGCTTAGGTAACAAATATAGTAGCTTAACTCTCAACAATCTTGCTAAATTTTTTAACGTTCACTTTTACAGTTTCGCCCTTCATTCTAGCAAGCATATCGACAAAAGGTTTAAAATATCACCATACATGACTTTTAGTAATATTCGTATAATTTATTATCTAGCTTATTTGTTTTTGCATAGTGATGGTCATTTCTTGTATCAACGGTTATTGGGAGTCAAAATATTCTCTCCATTTTACTTTCTTTTTATAATGATTCAGTCTTATTAGAATTTTTATGTATCTCTTATTTGAAAGTTGAAGTAAGAGCAAGTTCTTTTTAATTTTTTCAAACATAAGTTTTATTCAAATACAATTTGTCTAAAGTTACGCCCTATCTCTGTGTTATTTTCTTCTTTATCTTTTTCTCCGAAACTGTCAATAGTATACTCTACATCTCTCTTAATAATGTACTCTAAAGTTCTCTTATGTTTTAAGCTAACATGACCTTGTTAATATTAGTAATACATATTAGGCTATGCATGAAAGTCAGCATATATTTATCACTAATTTTATTTTTAGCACATATTATTTAAATGATAATACTACAACTACTCATCCAAAAAGTCAATATCTTCCTATATCGATAAATTTAGTTTACAGTACATGCAAAAAGTAATAATACAATAGTTGGTCCACCTTAGGAGGGAAAAAAAAAAAAAGAACATGGTAATACCTTGCTCGAGGATCAGTCTTCTAAGGAGTATTCTAAGGAGTAGTAGAAATTAATGTATTCATTTTATCGAATTTGATGTGTACAAGTTTTAAGGTTAGACTTTGGCATTATTTTTTTATAAAAGCGGGCAGAGACTTATATGATGGGGCTTGATCCACATCCGTGTTGATTAAATTCATACTTTTGTATCACTAAAAGACGCATTAGTTAGTAACTAAATATTTAAATTTAGCCAAAAACGTCCCAATTGATTACTAAATTAATCAAATTTTTAATAAGGTTTTAAATATATAAATGAGTGAAAAAATTCTTAATAACACGGTCTTGATGATTACATAAACATTGCCCTTATGAGATTTAAACATTTAAATGGTGTTTTCAATGTTAGTTTATTCCGAAGATAGATGTGTGCCGGTGTATGATTAAATTTATGCACTTGAGTATGTTATTGCATTTGAAAAATTTATGTTATTTTGTCAAGTTTAGCTTATTAAGTCTATATTGAATAACTAAACAAATTCTTGAAAATATTTGTTAAAAAGAGGAAAAGAGAAAGCGTCAACAATTCCAAAATTAGGATAACTTGATTCAATGCAAGCTGTTTGTCTCCATAAAATTGTGGAACTCGGTTGTTTGCAAGTTTCTGTTTTGTTGGTAAAAGTTTTTTGTATGAAAAATGTTGAAACTTCTTTATATATATATATATATATATATATATATATATATATATATATAGTTTTTAATGGAGGTTTTTTTTTATGAAAAGTCAAAAAGTCCCTTAATTTTAAAAAATCTAAAATTAAAACAGGGTATTTGAATGAAAGAAGGTCAAAAAATGCATTTAATTTTATAAAGCTCTCAAAGTCAAAAAGGGTTCATTAGAAAAAGAGGCTTAATACTGTGCTGAAGGTCAAAAACATCCTCGATTTAATATAAACTCTAACCTTTAAAAAGGGCAATTCAAGTAATTAAAATTTGAAAAGGATGTGTTCAAGGAGAAGAAAATATTTAGCTATTAATCCTCGGGATCACATTTATACGGTGGCGATCCACACGCACTTTAATTAAGTTCATACTCTTTTGTCGTTAAAAGATGCATTAATTAACATTTAACCTATTTAACGACACAATATTTAAATATAGTCATAATTTTGGTAATTTAGCCAAACTCTTTCAAAAGTCAAAATCACTTTAATTTTTTAAACCTTCTAAGTTTAAAAGAGTCTTTTATGAATTTTTTTTTATGCAGTTAACCCATTGGGATCATTTTCCTATGGTGGGGCTAGATCTCCACCCGTTTTATTAAACTCATAATCTTTTGTAACTAAAAGATATATTAGTAAACTTTTATTTTGTCTAGCAGTAAGATGTTTAATTTAGCAAAAACTGTTACAATCCAGCCTTATCCTTATAAAAGTCAAAAGTACCCTTAATTTTTATAAACTTTTTTAATTTAAAGAGGCTATTAAGGAATTTTTTTTAGCCATTTAACTCCTTCAGTTCATTTTGATACATTGGGACTGGAACTCTAACCGTTTCAATCAAATTCATATTCATTTGTTACTAAAAGATGTATTACTGAACTTTTAACCTCTTTAGTAACAAAATATTGAAACTTTAGCCTCACTCTTTTAAAAGTAAAAAAACACCCATAATTTTTAGAAGCCTTTTACATTTAATAAGAATATTTCAAGAAACAAATGTGTATATAAGAGTTTTTGATCAATCAGGAAGAAAATCATTAATCTTTCCGACTCAAGTAAATTACAGTTTTTATCAATTTAATTTCAACTAATATCTTTACCCATGAGAGTCTAACATACAAAAAGATATAACAATATCAAAAACACGTTATCATGTAAGTATGTAGTATTCCAGGTTAGAGTGGAACATATAAAGACAATAACCATGTGAAAAATGTGTTGTCATGCTAATAAGGGTACTCTAATAATTTTAGTATAGACTTAGGAGTACTATTGAACTCCAATTATTATTAGAGCCACATAGTTCAATCCTTGCGATTCTTAAAGGTCATGATTATGTATGCATTTAAAAAAATCTAGAAAATTTCAGTTTTACGTACGATAGTTTTTTCACACAAATGTGTCTGTACTCAAACCCTAGAAATGAACCTCAGTTATGATAGCTTCAGTATAATATGCTGGTAGTGAGGGCTACAGAAAAATATGTTACGCGCAACTTGCTTTCTTTAATCAAATTTGATAGAGAAGAAGTATTAGCTATTAGCTATAGGGCATATATTAGTTTTAATATGAATAAAGCTAGGTTTTGATAAAGTTTTTTATGTGATGATGTTCAGAGAGCATGCAGAGTAGTTAAAGGTGATTTTATAAGATTTTTTTTTCATTTTGTAGTAAAAGTCAAAACAACCCTTTATCTTTTAAAAAAAGCTTGTATTCCGGTAAGGGTATTTTAATTTTTTTTCTTTTTTTTTTAGTAAAAGTCAAAGAAACCATTAATTCTAATAAAATCATATATTCCACTAAGGATATTTTAAGAAAAGAAACTTGATATCCTATGAGAAGTAAAAAATATTCTTAATTTCTAATAACATTCTAACACAAAAAAAGTATTTTATGGAAAGAAAAATTATAAGTAAAAAATACCCCTAATCACCCTAAATATTTTATGATGATTTAAATTCAAAAAGGGTATTTCGTGAATTTTTTTTTATAGATATTTAAGCTCATACACGCTTGAATGTCTAATATTTAAGGAGAAAAAACAAGAAACAAAGATTGAAAATTTCCACATTTGTCGCGAGGACAGAAATAATGACATTTCTGTAGCTGCGTGATTGGACAACAATCTGATTTTTTTTCCCGTGTATGTGTAGTCTCAATGAAGAACGTTAAGGTAAAAATGTCA
Organism: Escallonia herrerae; assembly: GCA_033070095.1. Taxonomy (NCBI): domain Eukaryota; kingdom Viridiplantae; phylum Streptophyta; class Magnoliopsida; order Escalloniales; family Escalloniaceae; genus Escallonia; species Escallonia herrerae. Next base: position 90,507 of record JAVXUP010002767.1, read on the forward strand.
CTTAAATAAGATACTTAGTTTGGCGTGTGGAGAGGATTGCAACAAACAAATTTTTAGACCAAGTAATGAGAACTGACCAAGAAGTAATGAACTTCCAGCTGATGATGATCCTGCTTCTTTCCTCAGACTGAGTGCAGCAAATTCACTCGCCAAGGACCGACTCGAATCAGCATCGACACAAGTAGGATAACTAATAGTATTTGAATCAACCGGCCATGTCATTGGAATCACTGAATTCCTGCAGTGTTGTTAGAGAAGTTACTGTAAGCTTCAATTTCAACTATGAAATAATTTTTGGGTAGCTTTACCCGTTCAAAGAATTTATGTCAACCTCGATAGCCTAAAGGACTACTGCATATAGGAAGAAACTGATCAAAAGATAGAAATTGGTGTGCTCACCCTTCAAAGCGTTTGTCATTGCAGTGGTTGATAATTTCGGCCGTATATCTCTCAAATAAGACGCTGAGACTCTTTGCCAGGTTTGGGATCTTGGATGCTGGCAAGATATTCCAGACCATCAAAACCTGGGTGCATTCTGAATTTTCCGTGAGAATGTCCACAGTCCAAATCAGATTCAGTGTCCCATTAACGTTGTACTGCTCCAGCGGTATATGATATGTTTTAGCCTTGCCACGAGGATGAGAGCCATTCCTTTCAGGAAGACGCCAACCCTTAGAGAGCTTCACCAAAAGAGAAATCACTGCCTCATGGATCTCCGATTTCTTGAATCTGGTCATAGATTCCATAAATTGTTCACTGAAGCAAACCTATATTAGAGGGAGGAAATATTTATCAACATTCAAGGAACTTGTCAGGTTTGATCTCATGAATATAAGCAGAAACTTTGTATCAGCTACCAAAACACTTAATATTGTGGGCATAACTTCTATAGTCGAAGACACAAAGAAGACGCCAAATGCGTGTAGTTGATCCCATTGAACTCATTCCTAGACTTTTTTCGCTAATTTGCGCATAGTAAAACTTGAAACTAAAAGAACAAATATTTGAGATCGAACACTTAACAATATCACGACATAAATTTTAGCAGCCAAATGTAGCATACCTTCCACCTTGCCTCCCTGAACAACCAAGAATTTCTGTCGAGTAAAGTATCAAGTTGGCCTAGCTCAATCAAGGCACCTGTAATAGCTCGAGCCAATTTCTTGTCCTCATAAGCGTTATAGAAACAACCTCGAGCATAGGCATCCATGACTAAATCCTTCCAAATGGAGCCACTGTGCATCAGAGTTGGTCCACTGCCCAATACCCAAAGGCAATACCTACACAAACAAGGGCTCCCGTTTGGTAAAGCAACTCACTGCAAATTTTTTTTCTAAGTGCAGTAGTTTCTTCCATCTGGAACTAAGAGATACCTTCCTCGGGTTAAAGCCACATTAGCTCTTTGACGGTGGGAAAGGAAACCCACCGACCCACGGTTATTACATCGCACTGTAGAGATGATTATGGCATCCTCTTCACCGCCTTGAAACCCATCAACAGACCGAACATTCACAGAGAAGTAGCTATTTGTTGCACTGTATTTGTTTCCTAGTTTCTTTTGAATTGCAGAAACTTGAGCTTTATATGGTGATATGCAACCAACACTGAGCTTCTGCTTTTTGGCAACAGATTCTGTAAATAGAAAGCATGTGTACAGAATCCCGCACACCTTGAGTGAGAAGTTAGGTCATAGTTTTAATTGAATAAAGGTTGATTAATAACAGAGAGGTACCTTTAAATAACATCGCAACTATCTCGGCAACGACAGCTACTTCGACCATATTTTTTGTACTATGGCTGTTGTCAAACTCCTCTTTGCCATTGCTTACGTTAATAAAAGAGTAGGATCCGTACATGTTCCCTTTCAGAAGATGTCTTTGATAGGTTCTTTCCTTGACGTTGGGACCATCTGATATCTTTTGGTCATAGAACTCCTTATTTGGAAATAAGCTTATTGATGGATGCATCCTATACTGGACATTCAGAAGGTGTCTCTCGTGTCCAAGTAACACCAGCCGCTCAAATAAGCTCCTGCCGAATCCAGCCTTCTCACAAATCTAAAGCATGCATATTACAAGAAGTTAATAAATTCACAAGTCACGAAAATAGATGAACAAAGACGGCATTTGATCAGAAACCTCGCTTTGAACCATTGCAGGAAGTTGCCTCTCGTCCCCTATGAGTACAGCATGGCGGAGACCAGAGAGCTGCAAGGGAATAGCGGACTCGCATTCTCTGAGCTGAGCAGCTTCATCAATCACTAACAGATCCAGTGTCATATCTTCTTCTTGCAGTTTGACAGAACTTGAAGCGGTGCAGAAAACTAAGCATGCATTTTCTAAACAAAAACTTCGTATTTCACTGTAACCAGAAATCTTTGGCACTGATAACGTTCTAGTAAGGGTTCTGAGTACTTGGAGACACTCTATTCTGGTCTTACGGAACCCAGTATGGCATTTCTTGCCATTCAGTATTTCTGTGAACCCTTCATCTGCAGCAGGAACATTATGCATCAAAGTTCCAACAGCTTGTAGCAAACGAACTGCCCTGAACATGTTCTTTACTACCTTTACTGCAATTGAAGAAGAAGGCATGTGGGTGTACAAGTTTGTTATACAATACTTCAGCCGCTTTCCGATCGAGTGAAACCTTTTCACGACAAACTCCTTAAAAGTAAGAACATTTTCGTTTATACTGCCTCGGTCTAGTCCTTTTTCCTTGTTTTGGGTACCACTGGCAGCAGCATCTTTCTTATCGCCCGTCTTTTGGTTTTTTTTCTGAGACAGCTTCTTCTCCTTCATTTTCTTTTTGTTGTTCTTATTTTCTCTTAGCTTTTGAGCATTGGACCTCTTCCAGAATCTCCTTTTCTCCATGCACTGATTGTCACTTGGATTGTCATTTCCCTCATCCTCAGTAGTTTCACCATCACGATCTCCAATGACGTTTTCCTCTCTCTCCTTTGATAAATACAAGCGATATTGCTCCTTGGGGTTGTCAAGCAAACAGATCATTGATTCTATACTTCTTTTCCACCCAGAAAAATTGTTCAAGCAGTCGACAAGAACATCAACACGGTAATTAAGATATACATCAAGAAGATCTTCATTATCATCAATCTTCACTCGCTGACCGTTAACCAACAAAACTATGTCCCCCAATCCATAAGTATCATTTTCAGGGGAATTCGTTACTAAACTCACGAGTCTCGAGGTAACTTCTAATACTGCAATGTTAGTAGGGGCGCAGGTTAGTGTTCTGCATTTCATCTTCAAAAGGCCAAATAGTAGCGAAGCGACTGTCTTTGTTTTTCCAGTCCCAGGAGGTCCCCATATTAGTTTGACAGAATTCTCATGACGACATGCGCTTGTAGCAATACAACTCAGAACAGAGGATGCTTGGGAAATATCAAGCTTGCTGGAGCAAATAACTTCCCTGATTTTTGACGCCATTGCACCCACGGGTCCTCTAGAGGAACATTGATTACAATTTGCATCAAACTGAAAAAAGGAAGGATATTCGCATGTAAATTTTTTTGTTAACTCTTTAAGACATTTCGTTGTGAGAGGGGGGGGGGGGGGGGGGGTTGTTCTGAACACTAAGTTAGAAGTAAGTTGTGAGTCTTACATGGGAATCAGGCTGCAGCACTGTCTTGATCATGTTCAAGTTCCCTCCAAGTTTTGTGCTCAACGCGTTCCATATGCGGATATTTGTTGTCAAGTTTGTAATATGAACAGCGAAGAGATTTCCACATTTCTTATCCTTTCCCATGTCTTCTTTCTCAAGCATGATAGGTTTTGATGACAATATACGAAGTATACCAGAACCCTGTTCATTTGACCTTTGAACTAAAGCAAAGTGATGGGATGCTTCAGGTCTTTTCAGCTCATCAATGCATTTCGGTCTTACATTTGTTAAGGCAATGAGATCTCCCACCACAGGCTCATAAATTCCTTTATTACTCTCGCCATCTTTGATCCTCTTAAGTGAAACATTGTACAACAGGGTCTTGGGAGGCTTATGGCCTTTAGACGTTCTTACGCCAAATACTTCACATGTTGGTGCACCATACAGTGTCGTCATTTTTGACATCAAATCGGCATGTGTTTCCTCGATAAGCGGGTCGATGAATGACTTCATGTAATTAGAGGTTGATGGAAATGTCTTCGGAATGACTCCCACCTATCAACCATAATAAGTACCACGACTCATGAAGGGAACTACTCAAAAACTCATTACTTGTAGAAGTTCTACAATGCAAGCAAAACACCTCAGCCAACCGAAGCAGAAGCAAATTATCTGGTAAAGGAAATTGATTGCCCCTTGGTTCATTAATCGGGGGGTTATGAGCTTGAATCTAAGTAATAATTAACGAACATATGTGAATTCTCACTTATTGGTGAGAAATGATCGAAAAAACATAGGGTTTCAGAGGAAATCAAACAACCAAATTGAGGTGGCCAGCGGCATTAAGGAAAAAATAATGAACATGAGATTTTCTTTATGACGGATTGAAAATAAAACGGTGGACTTCTCCATTATCGATCCTGATTATAGTTGAAGTATACTTATGGCACCACTGTAGTCCACTAAAAATAAGCACACAGTTTGCATTATTCAGTTTCACTACATTATGAGATGGCAGTTCAAAATCCTTCTGATTATGTAGGCAAACTGCTGAATTTTATTTCGGAAATGGCTAAAGAAGATGCAGCCTCTTACTAGTAAGTGGCACAGTGATGATAAAGTAAAACACAAATAGGTGGGAAGGTGACACAAACCTTGTCCCTGTAAAGATCTTTATTGAGTATATCAGCCATAGACCAAGAAAAAACTACATCAATCAAGCCTTGATCCTTGGATTCTGCCCCTGTCTTCGCCGGAATTGTCATCTTCATCTCTCTGAATCGTCTTCCCTATATTATCAAAACTATTAGAAACTTTGATTCATTATCACAACGAACGAACAAACAAACAAGACCCGCAATCTCCCAGCAAAGTAAAATAATGAGATTGTAGAAGATAATAACACTAGTCATCATGCATGTCCATGTTGACAGGTTAGTAAAGCGTTACAACTTTCTTTTCTTGATCTAGCATTCCTCCAAGGTCCCTTAAACGGCCATACGAAAAGGGAACGGAAGAAGAAATGCTAACAGGCGCTGTCAGTGGCTAAGTATGAAGACGTGAAGTAACCAAGTTGGCTACAAGTTCAAAAGAGAAGGGAATTGGAAAGAAAGGGGGTGAATGGAATGGAGATTGTCGTTTCAAATTCTTAGGTTGGAAAGGATACACTGCAGCAGGTACCACCGTTTTTCCAAGTAATTTTTCCTCTTCCAAGAGAAGGGGAATTTAACTCCCTAGTAACTAAACAGAATTATGTTTCAACTTACATGTATCCTTCTCTATACATGAACTGTTATCGTGTATAGTAATTAATTACTATCTGAGAAGTGAAAACAAAACCTTTCGACTTCGTGTATAGTATTGAAGTTTGTGGAAGGCCGCCCTTGTTTCTCTTTATGTCAAAAGCTCGGGATAATATTCAAACTTTATGAAGGTATTTGAAAAGAGTAAGAAGGGATGGTTTGGATAAAATTTCGAGATAATTTTCCAAAAAAATTTGCTGGTGGAATATACTGACGAACAGAGTTGAAGAAAGAAGGCCAACAGTCGACGGGTGATTCTAACTCCCAGAGACACATATAACCCCACACACTCACGGTCAACTTCACTATTTCCGACATGATATCTATTGGTTTTTGCCGACATGATGGCCACAAGCTACATGCATTGGATCATGTCTTCGGTATATAGAAACATTTCACAGCCATGATATCTATGCCTGATTCAGAGATGTCAAATGTAAGGCGGCGTCACCCGACTAAAAATTTTGACTCTCTAATGAATAGGTCTTATTTAATTTAAAGTGCTTAAATCCCGAGCGAGAATAGAAAAAATAGTGCTATGTTTCTCTTACATTTTAATAATAAGGGGCCGTTTGACAGGGTTTTTTTTTACTCTTTTTTTTTTCAGTTTTGAAAATTGGAAAAAATTGGAGTGTTTGGTACCACTTTTTTTTTTCAATTTAAGAAGTGGCTTTTTAAATTGTAGAGTAAAAAAGAGGAAAAAACTCTTTTCGTTTTCACTTTAATTTTTTTTTAGACCTCCATCACAACTCACCCACCGCCAGTAGCCACCACCCACCACCGTCCGGTAGCCACCGACAGCCACCACCGGACGGCGGTGGGCGGTGACCACCGCCGCCGCCCGACAGCCACCTCCGGCCGCCGGCAACCACCACCGGCCTGCAGCCACCTTTGGCCACCACCGCCGGCAGCCATCGCCGCCCGACAGCCACCTCCGGCCGCAGGCAACCACCACCGCCGGCAGCCACCATCGTCCGCCGGCAACCACCACCGCCGGCATCCACCACCTCTGGCCGCCGGCAGCCACAGTCGGGCAGCAGCCACCTCCGGCTACCACGGCCGGCAGCCACTGTCGGCGACAACCACCGCCGGCCACCACCACCGTCGACCACCGCTACGCCCCACCATCGCCACCGCAAACCACCTCAAAAAAAAAAGTCAAAATAAAAAGGGTTACTAAACACCAAAAAAAAAACTAAAAAACAAAAAAGGGTTATCAAACACCCACTTGTTTTTGTAAAAAAAATAAATTAAATTGCTCTTTAAAAATTGCTCTTTAAAAACTGAAGACAAAAAAAAAACTTTGTCAAACAGAGCCTAAGTTTCGGCTTCGGATTCATGTATCAAATGTTACATCAAAAAACTTATACACTAGGGATGCATGATCAACATGGGTCACCTCATTTGGATCATAATTCAGGATGGAGATTCAAGAAGCACTACCCAGAATAAAATTTACTCAAATGAAAATGAAATTTGAAGCATAGACTCTGTATTCATCATCAGTTCATAATTCAGAGACTTCTATTGCAGAATGTAAATGTAAGAGGGTGATCCAAACCTTTTATTTGCAAACTTTACAGACCAAGAAGACACACAACAATCCAGCCTTGACGTACCCTTCGTTTTCCTTCTACCTTCTTCACCTGACTAGAATTTTCCGCCTAGTCGCCGTAAGATCTTCCTCTTGCCACAGTGTATAAAAACCCACTTTCACCTCACATTTATACGTAAACGCAAACACAAGCACAGAGAGTCACGTATACACTGGCTCACCGTGAGAGAGAGAGAGAGAGAGAGATATACAGGGGGACTCGCTTACCAGCGAAGAAATCAGATGCTAGGAAAAAGTGACGTGACAAACAAATTAAAAATTGCTTTATTAAAGTTTGGTAAGAGAAAAAGGCGATGTCGTACAAATTCCAACAGAACAGGCGACGTCGCCACAAGTCAGCCAAGAAAAAAGGCATAACAGTAGAGTAGAGGACATAGCAGTGTTCTCTTCGCGTAGCATTCCTAGTCCTAGTAAATGTGGAAAGGAAAGCTAAAACACGCGACAACACACGGTATGTATGTGAAAGAGAACACCTGAGGCCGTGTCACCGTGTGTCTGTGAACTGTCAAACAGAAGTGAGTGACAAAGGTGGGTTGGCGCCACATTTTGGTTATTACTTTCGACTTTCGAGTCATATTCGTGGAAAAGAAAAAGTAAATTTCTATTTTTATATATACACCGATTCATATCTTGTTTTGAAAATAATCATGTCTTGTTGCACTGAGACCATTCGCTTACGCAAGGAATAATTCAAATCATTTTTTCACAAATGAAAAAAAGTCGCGCTTAATTGTCACTTTTTGTAGCGGTTAGTATTTATTCCCAAGATACCCTTATTTATCTTTTTTTTTTTTACCTTTTTCTTGAATTAGTAGAATTTGCCTTACCGCTATAAAGAGTGGCGGTTAGAAAAAATATGTTTTCTCCCCCACTTCCATCATATATACATTGTAATTTTTGGTCAGAAAATGCAGTTAACATATGAATTACACCAAATTCAATATACATTGATCATATTCATTAGCATACCCATACAACATATCAATTACACCACGATAAATTAATGAAAGTCCAAAAGAAAAAAAGAAAAAAGAATTGAAGTTATAGAATGTGAAAATCGTTTATCAAAGAACAATGCAATATGTCTGAAAAAAGAATTCAAAGAACTTCCTTGGGTGGATGATCGCAGGCTTGGCCCTTGGGCGAGGATAAATGCAACAGCGATGGCATGGGCGAACGATGGTGGTGACGGCTTGGGCAAAGGTGAGATGCGGTAGCGATGGCTTGGGTGAAGGACGGTGGCAGCAGGGTCAAGGGCGTCTGTGGCCAGTGAAGGCGTTAGCGGCGTCAGCATTGGGTAGTGGTTACGCTGATGCACTATGGTGGTGGCATTGTTCGCTTTTGTTCGCTTCAAGGGCGTCTGCATTGTCCTTTTCGCGCATTGTTCGCTTCGTACGCCTCGTGTGTGACTTTGGCACCTTGTTCCTTACATGGGTGCGACTCACGACAACACGCTCGACGTATCTCAACCACCCAACTCCTCATTGTCCACCAAAACGCCAACCGTCGTTGTGCCTAAAGTTTACCAAAAGGGGGAGTGGCCTTGGCCTCCCTTTATGGGAGACGGCCTTGGCCTCCCTTTCTGGGAGACTACCTTGGCCTTGACCACCTTAGGGTCAGCCTCGGCCTCCCCAAGGGGGGTTGGCCTTGGCCTTCCCCCAAATGTTGGCCTTTGGCCTCCCCTCCCACGCGCACTTGTCTTCACGGGGCTTTGCATCTTCACGATGCTTACCAATACTCGCACACCAACCTCGTGACATTTGTTGTCCGTCACCCGCGGCCTGCACCATCTCCGCGGTGCCCGTCGCCCAAAGTCGCGTGCTACCACCGAGTGACCCTTCGCCGACGGCTGTGTACCGTCACTCTTAACTTTGTCATTACTAAACATCACATTTGTCATTTTGGTATAACATTCACACTTGGCTCACTCCCAGTCTTTGGGACACTCGATGAGCGCCCGTGCGCCGTCTTCGCTACGGTCGTTGCCGCGCCCGTGCGCCACTTGCATGACATGTGCCCCCAGTACCAGGTACTGTATCGCGACAATCATTTCCGCACTCGTGCGCTGCTTTCATGACATGTGCCCCCCGCACCAGGTACTGTATCGCCACGATCGTTGCCGCACCCGCGTGCTACTTTCATGACATGTGTTCCCGGCACCAGGTATTGTATCACGACGGTCGTTGCCGCCCCCACGCGCCACTTCCATGACATATGCCCTAGACACCCGGTATTGTATTGCGACGGTCGCTGCTGCCCCCGCGCGCCACTTTCATGACATGTGCCCCCGATACTAGGTATTGTCTCGCGACGGTCGTTGCCGCGCTCGTGCACCACTTCCACAACATGTGCCCTCAGCACCAGGTATGGTCTCGTGACGGTTGTCGCCGCGCCCATGCGCCACTTCCACAACATGTGCCCATGACACTAGGTATGGTTTCGCGATGGTCGTCACTGTGCTCGTGCACCACTTCCATGATATGTGCCCCTGACCAGGTATGATCTCTAGACGGGCGTCACTGCACCCATGCGCCACAATCAATGTCTTGTGCCGTTGGCATCGTGCCCATGCCCCACAATTAATCAATGTCTCGTGCTGTAGGCAACGCGCCCATGCACTTCAATCAATGTCTTGTGCTGTTGGCATTGCGCCCATTCGCCACAATCATGTTACATGCCTCCGGGCACCACACTCATTCACCACACCATGCGCCCCCGCCATGGACGTGGAACATGCTTCAACCCACTCTTCGGAGTGTGCAGTATTCTGAGGGGCTCCGCTCGTAGTGCTCAAGCACGAGGACCCTTTGCAGTGGGATAGGCTCATTACCACAAAACTATTGCCGTCTGGGGTGACTTGCATGACACTAGGGACTGAGCTGCGAGCATCACCACTCACGTTACCGGTGATCATCGGCACCCCCAGGACGATGACCCCCAGGTCATTTCGGGACGGGAACAGGTCTTTGGAGGGCATCGCGTCTAGTCCACCTGACAGTTGGTTACAGGGGCAATCCTCGCTGCTGTCAGGTTCTTTACGCGTCTCCTGACTCACTTGTGGGATTTAGTAAGGGCTTGAACCGGTGGTTGGGGCAACAACCTTACTCTGATCATGCTGTTACGGTGTGGTTAGTGTTCTCAGATAGGTAGAGCGACGCTGTGTGGGGCAGGTAACGCGAATTTGGGAACCAGCAGTCCAACAGAGAACCGACATTTTTGGACCCCCTGGTGACGTGTCACTCTCAGGAGACGACACATGGCATTTGATGACATAGGCATACCTTTGCCTATAAATAGTGGACTTTGGACTTCATTAAAGAAACTTTTGCTCATTCTTACAAAATCACTTTCTCACTCTAGAACTTGAGAGCTCTTGGATTCTAGAGAGAGAAACACCAAATTAGACCTAACTTTGGACATAACATCGGACCATAGCATCGGACCCTGACGTTGACCTTGACTTGGACTGTCGACTGCTGGTCCTGTTCGTCTCAGCCTTATCTCCACAGCACTGCCACTCCTCACGGTCTGTCTGAAAAGCCTTGCTCTTTGTCCATACTCCACCCTCACTATTTCTCACTTTGTACATTTGGAAGCTGACTCGAACTGCAGCTTTTGTGTCACTTCCATGTAGGTACGAACCCACTTTCCTTGGCATCAAAAGGTAATGTTAAAATATATGTTAAAGTAAATATACTACACAAATAAGTTATTGAAAATCTATTTTTACGGACATACGGAAATTGTTTATTTCTTACCTTAAATTAAAAACACTCATAATCTCACGTTAGTGTTTATAGTATAATTTTTTTTTCAAATTAGTTAAAAGGTATGAGATGTCTTTTTCTGAAAAATATGAAGATAGTATGGTATATGAATTTAACTAATTTTTAGCTTTTGAGGCAGATTAAATCTCTTAATTTTTTTTGCCGAATGCCCACACCCTTGATTTAATCAATTAGGTGTGATCATTCCAACACCAATCCCAAACACCCTTTAAGTTGTTAGCGCTATCTGTCCCGTCTATCCATCGTAGATGGATGGGCCAAATCTAAATTTTTTAAAAATTTCATGTCGTCCGCTACATTATGGTGAAGTTTACCACATTGCCACCCCCCTCCCCGCCCCCCACAGCCCTACCCAATTTGCATATGCTTCCCTCCGACTCTTTACTTCTCTTTGAATTATTTTGATAAAAAAAATATGTCCATCCACTACATAAATATAGCATATGACGGAACTTTATATATATATATATATATATATATATATATATATATATATATATATATATATAGGGAGCCGATCTACACCCACTAGTGGAGAAATAAAATTTCTCCACCAAACCGCTACAAAGAGTAGCGGTTGGTATTTTTGCTTACCACCAAACCGCTACAAAAGTAGCGGTTGGTATTTTTGATTGTAAATACACAACCGCAACAAAGTGTTGCGGTTGCGCCCCACATGGACCCCCTCCCCCTTCCCCCCATGGCCCCCCTCCCCCTTCCCCCGTCTCCCCCCACCCCCTGCCCAACCGCAACAAAGAGTTGCGGTTGGCCCCCTTCACCCACGTGGTGTCCCCCTCGGCAGCCACATGGCCTCCCCCCTCCCCATGGCCCCCCTTCCCCCGTCCTCCCCTCGGCCACCACGTGGCCCCCCGTCCTCCCCTCCCCCATGGCCCCCCCATGCCCCCAACCGCAACAAAGTGTTGCGGTTGGCCCCTTCCCCCGGTCCCCCGGTCCCCTTCCCTCGCCACGTGTCCCCGTCCCCCTCTCCCCCCGCCACGTGGCATCCCCTCCCCCCGCCACGTGGCCCCGTCCCCCCCACCATGCCCAACCGTAACAAATTGTTGCGGTCCCCCACCCCCACCCCCACCCCACGTGGTGTCCCCCCCCGTGATGCCCCCCCTTCCCCCTCCCTTGTTTGTTGCGGTCCCCCACCCTCACCCCACGTGGTGTCCCCCCCCCCGTGATGCCCCTCATGGCCCCCCCTTCCCCCTCCCGTGATGCCACGTGGTCACTCACGGATTTTTTTTTTCCACTTTATAAACTCTCCTCCCCCGAACCCTTTCTTCCACTGACCCTTTCTTCCGCTGACCCTTTCTTCCACTTTTCTTCCACTCTCCATCGTCTTTACGCTAGAAGCTCGGTGGATAACCGCTAGAAGATCGATAGATTTTTTTTTAAATATATCAAGTCAAAACAAGTAAGTATTTTTTGGGTTTTCCTGTAATTCAATTCAATATTAATTTCAAAGTTCAAAAATAGTCATTGTAGACTCAAATCAAAGATAACGAAAAATACAAATTGAAGGAAACAAAAATCAGATCAATCCGAGATCGGATGAGCGGTATTACATTTATAGATTCCAAAATAGCGATTTTTTAGGGCGTCTAAATGAGGATTTTTCACAAATTTATAAAAAATAGCTAGAGCTAGATTTTGCCAAAGTGCAAAAAAGAGACCCTAGTTATTTTTAAAAGATCTATATCAGGGAAAATTTTCAGAGTTTTTCAAATACTGGAAAGGGGTTAACTGATATGCGGAACCTTGAAACTTTGCACTGTAATTTAAAATATCAAGCCAGCGCGATTTCACTCGAAAATTTTATGAGAACCCTAGAATGTTGGGAAGTTCCATCCCCCAGGATTTCGGGCCATTCCAAAGTCGTTAGCTATTTTTTTGGCCGAACGGGCTTTTAAGCGCTCGATCCGGACACCAGTTCAGGATTTTTGGGCGAAAAGTCCGTAGAATACTTTTTAGATCAAGAATGAATTCAGGAAGCTTAAAATAGCATTTCAATGCACTTTTGAGATCGTTCTGATGCCAGGGGCATTTTGGTAATTTGCCACCCTGAGAGGGGTATTTTGGTAATTTTACGGTGTTAAGTTTTTCAAAGGACTTTTTAGTCCAGAAGTGTAAGTCAAACACCTGAAAGGTTGTTTTGAAGCCATCCCCCAGGATTTCGGGCCATTCCGAAGTAGTTAGCTATTTTTTGGCCGAACGGGCTTTTAAGCGCTCGATCCGGACACCGGTTCGGGATTTTTGGGCAAAAAGTCCGTAGAACTAGACATAAATATTAAGTGTGTACGGGGGCAGAAAGGTGTTGAAGTTACTTGTACCGTGTTGTAAGTCTGATGTGAGTTCATATGCCTTGCAGGAGATTATGGCTGAAGCTGGATGGATTGATGAGCACGTCATGGCCGGGGACGAAGAGGAGGAAGATCCCGAGGAGGACCCCTAGCCAAATGACGAGGAGCCCGAGGAAATAGATTTGTCCGGACCAGAGGATGGGGAGGAGGAATAGGAAGAGACTGAACCTGAGGTGCCGGTGGGATTTGTGAAGGTTGGTAACACCATATACCAGACACATCATGTGGAGAACTTTTGGAAACGAAGGTATATTGAGGTAGTGAGGGAAAGGGATCACCTGGTGTATCAGGCGAAGGAGATGCGAGCCATGGAGGGGCAGGAGGTAGAAAAGTTAGAGCGACGTCGTCGTGAGGAGTTGGCACGAGCGAATAAAAGGGAAGAGTATACCTTTGATGCGGGGAGAAGGGTGGTTCGGATGATGCAGGATGGGTTACGAGAAACTCATCCGGCGAGGCCGATGCCGAGGGATCGGCGCGAAATGCTCCTCGATGAGGAGTATTGGTACATGGCACACGCTCAAGAACGGAATAGATTTTCTCCAGATTAGAGCGAGAAGGAAACGGAGGGAGGGGTAATGTGTAAAAATGTATAAAGTTGACTACTGATGTGTAGGAATGGATAGCGTTGACTGTTGATGTATATCTTTGTATAACGTTAACTTTATGCTATAACTGTTGTCTGTACCAAATGTTAATTGTGTTTATGTTAGGAATGGCTCGTCAATTGTAGGAAATCCTGCTGCACAGCCAGCAGCGGTATTTGATGAAAAATATTTTCCTTAGCGATTTTTAGGGCGTCTAAATTAGGATTTTTCACGAATTTATAAAAAATAGCTAAAGCTAGATTTTGCCAAAGTGTGAAAAAGTGACCCTAGTTATTTTTAAAAGATCTATATCAGGGAAAAATTTCAGAGTTTTTCAAATACTGGAAAAGGGGTTAACTGATACGCAGAACCTTGAAACTTTGCACTGTAATTTAAAATATCAAGCCAGCGCGATTTAGTGCGAAACTTTTATGAGAACCCTAGGATGTTGGGAAGTTCCATCCCCCAGGAATTTGGGTCATTCTGAAGTCGTTGGCTATTTTTTTGGCCGAACGGGCTTTTAAGCGCTCAATCAGGACACCGGTTCGGGATTTTTGGGCGAAAAGTCCATAGAATACTTTTTAAATCAAGAATAAATTCGGGAAGCTTAAAATAGCATTTCAATGCACGTTTGAGATTGTTCTGATGCCAGTGGGCATTTTGGTAATGCGTTGGTAAGCTAGGTTAAAGATCCATTTATAGTTTTGGAATGTAAATATTATGGATACTAAGTTGGTTTACGATTATATTTTGTTCTTAGATATATGGATTTCAACGCCGGACCTCATGATACATCAATCCTATACGATGACGATGACCACGTCGCGAGGCACGTATTTGACGGTGTCGATAGGGGTGTTTTGGAAACAATTCAAAGCACAAGTCACCACGATGAGTGGGTACTAAACGAGGAACAAATACAACTATTACACCGTCAAAATCTATCTATGTTCACCGATCCCGGGATTTGGTCTCGACACGACGATTGCCTTATATCCGCTCTAGTTGAACGATGGAGGAGCGAGACGAACTCATTTCACTTCCGGTTTGGTGAAATGACTATTACATTAGAGGACGTCGGATTTATACTTGGAATCCCATGTCACGGCAAACCCATTACTTCGAGCAAAACGTCTGCATCCATAGCGAAGATGGCTAGGCAGTATTTCCCGGGAATTCCGAGGGAAGCTCTTACAACGAACGACATCAAACTTAAATGGCTAAGAGAGCAGTATGGCGTGCTACCGGATGAATACACTCCTCACGATTTCGTGACGTATACGAAAGCATTCCTTCTGTATATTATTGGAGCCATATTACTTCCGACGCATTCGAAAAACACGGTGCATCCGAAGTATATGGTGTTCTTGGAGGATCTTGAGGAGGTATACTCGTATTCGTGGGGTTCAGCTGTCCTTGCGCACCTATATCGAGCACTGCACAAAGCATCGAGAAAGAGTGCAAAGTCCATTGCCGCCTGCCTCACTCTATTACAGGTTTGAGCATTTATTGTCTTGGTTGACGTGTCAATATATTCGTGCATCAATGTGCTAATTCCAGATAATGTTTGCATTCACAGGTTTGGTCTTACGAGAGGCTACCCACGGGTCGTCCACAACCGCGGGAATATTCTGATGAGACGTGGCCTAGGGTGTGGGCCTGGGGGCCTACGACCAACCGGAGGAGACGGGTAGACCCGCACCACCATCTAAAGTTCTATCGGGGGGAACTAGAGATACTCAATGCATCCCAGGTGACGTGGCAGCCATATAGCAAGGTGATGCATCGGTTGGATGAGTGGTGTTGGCAACTTCCGGTGTCGTACGTGCTGGCAGGTTTGGTTCGGGTGCCGCTTATTCACTTCGAAGTATGTGAGTTTCAGATGCCCGATCGAGCTATGAGGCAAGCTGGCTGTCTACAAGGGATACCAAAACCCGCTGTAGACATGCGGTCATACAGGAGTGGTCGAGGGCCGAACTTCGAGGTGCCTGATGCCTTGAATTTGTTGAGCGACGAGGTGCAACAGTGGAATACCTGGCAAGAAACGTATGATAGCCTTGTATCGCTGAAGGCCGACAGCATCAGCATTGAGGAGTACCTGCAATGGTTTCTCAAGGTGACGCGCACGAGGGTGAATCGCCCTTCCCAGGCGAGGAAGACATCGTATGCGCCACGTGAGATCTATGACCAGTTCTGGGCATTGAACATTGTAAGTCATGCTAGTGTTGTTTCAATTTTTATTTGCGCACCTTATCTACCATGCCTGAAATGATTAGCCATATTTTGTATGCATGTTTTTTAGGTTGACCAGGGCACTGAGGTGTTCAAGCAGCTGGAGGGGTTTGACTGGTTTGTCGCGCAGGCTCCTGACAATCTCAAGAGGTCCATTGAGAGGTACAAGACTGAAGTTCAAAACTTTAGTCTTGCGTACCGGGGTTACCAAGGGGAGCCGTCTAGTCGCTTGCCTCCTGACGCGTACGACTATCAGCCCCAGAGTCAGGTGTGGGAGCCGTCTACTCGCTTGCCTCCTTCCGCGTACGACTCTCAGTCCCAAAGTCAGGTGTGGGAGCCGTCTACTCGTTTCCCTCCTGACGCGTACGACCATCAGCCCCAGAGTCAGGTGTGGGAGCCGTCTAGTCGCTTGCCTCCTGACGCGTACGACCATCAGCCCCAGAGTCAGGTGTGGGAGCCTTCTACTCGCTTGCCTCCTGACGCGTACGACTATCAGCGCCAGAGTCAGGTGACCCAAGTAGGAATCCAGGCATCGCGCCCAAGCATCCGGTCGGATAAAGGACAACCGACGAAGCCATTGAGTCTGGCCAAACGGGATTGGATCGACCGGCACTACTTTGGGCATGAGCCAATCGCTACAGCAGACTTTCCAGTTTCAGGATTCCTAGCTCACTCTGATCTAAGACTGTTGGCGCCAAACACAGATATTTCAAATTTTCTCATTGACGCTTATATAGATCTGCTCCGTGTTAGAGAGCTAAATTATAACACCTGCCAAACTTTGAAGCTCAACATGTATGCCTCTTTTGTTATCCCCTTCATGGTGAATAGCATGAAGGAGTTCACAGAATGGAGGAGGACGCGAGGGACAAGCAAGGGTGAATGGAGACCATCTGCAAACGTGCTTTCCTACTTGAACGCAGACTATCAATGTCACGCAGCTGAGGTGAACCTAATCATGCTACCTGCTCTTCATGCAAGCCACTTCTTCCTATTAGTTCTTTTTCCAGAGAATAAAGTGGTCCACATATACGATAGCCTAAGGGAAGACGGACCTGGTCGGCAGCTGGCGCAGATGTACTCCACGTACATCAATGCGGTGGTTAGTTTATATTTTTTGACCTTCGCTCATTGTCTATTCTTCTTGTTATATAGGCTTGATATCCTTTTTTATTGTTGGATGCAGACTACTATCATTCCACTAGCGTGCCGACATTTTAAGGGGGAAGCCATCACGAGCAAAACAATGATTGATCCTTGGACGGTCGTGACAATACAAAACCGACCAAAGCAATATAACAGTCATGATTGCGGGATTTACGTCCTCAAGTACATGGACTACATAGCTCGCTCGGATGTGCTCGAATATGATACGTGGTCTCGAAACGATGCCTTGACGTTTAGATATAGGATAGCCTGGGAGCTGAAAAAGGGTGTAGCTAGACGCCTTCCTTACCATTATCCTGATATGTAATAGACGTTCGTATGGATTATTATTACTATTGTTGGATTTTGGATATTAAGTTTGAAAATTGAATTAGCCTTATTATTACTATTGGTGCATTTTGGACAAATGGGCTAACTAGCGTGCCCAAGGTGCAATGAGCAAAAAAAAAGTGACAAAAAAAATTACGTAATTTTTCAGAAGTTATGAATTGGGCCCTAAAGTGTGCCCGAACAGGGCCTTCGGAAAACCCAAAAAATAATGTGTCTCGTTTTTTCCCGAAATTGATACAAATGGGCTAACTAGCGTGCCCAAGGTGCAATGAGCAAAAAAAAAGTGACAAAAAAAATTACGTAATTTTTCGGAAGTTATGAATTGGGCCCTAAAGTGTGCCCGAACAGGGCCTTCGTAGGAAAACCCAAAAAATAATGTGTCTCGTTTTTCCCGAAATTGATACAAATGGGCTAACTAGCGTGCCCAAGGTGCAATGAGCAAAAAAAAGTGACAAAAAAAACTACGTAATTTTTCGGAAGTTATGATTCCACAAACCAAATCATAAATTTAATCATTATAAAAGTTCAATTTATACAACTGAAACATTAACCCTAACACTCATCATCATCATCGTCCTCTTCGACCATACTGCCAGGTTCGATACCTAACACTTTATAATGGTTTCTCTTGTCATGATCAGTCATCTTATTACACAACGCACACTTTCGGGTTGGCAATTTACCTAAATACCCCCTGGCATCAGATAATCTCAAAAGTGCTTTGAAATGCTATTTTAAGCTTCCCGAATTCATTCTTGATCTAAAAAGTATTTTACTAACTTTTCTCCAAAAAAATCCCGAAACGGTGTC
>JAVXUP010002768.1:0-108616 GCA_033070095.1 Escallonia herrerae
CTTCATAAGTAGGTTTATAGCTAAACCATAGTTAAGAAAGAAATGACTGACAAAGCTCATGTGCCGAATTGCTGCAAGTAATTTAATTCACATGTTTGCATGTTGTCAAAAGAGAGTGAGATATACAAGAGTAAATCACTACCAGATATGTATACTACTCCCTCCGTCCCTCATAAATTGATCATATTTTCTTTTTGGTCCGTCCCACAAAAATTGATCACTTCCAAAATTAAGAAAGATTTTGTAGGTATTTTTACATATTTACCCTTTTATACTTTTTTTATTCTATTTCTCTCTCCACATTTTCCTCTCTACCAACTCATTTTCTCTCTCCTGGCCCACCCCTTTACACTTTTTTATTTTATTTTTCTCTCCACATTTAAAACTCCACCAACCAATTTTCGCTCTCCTGGCCCACTCTCTTCCCCCTCTCTCTAAAGGGTAAAATGGGAAAAACACATAATATAACCTAAATCCTTAATATGCATGCAAAGTCAAACTGATCGAAATATTAGGGACGGAGGGAGTATTAATTTTCTTGTACCATGGTTTTTAAATTTATGGGAGTTGTCAAAATTAGAGCTAAATGAGAGAACAACTGGAGGTGCTGATGTTGAGAATCTGGTTGGTTATATGAGGAGTTTTTGCATATCCATAGGCAATATGAAGTGTGGGAAACTGGATGTGTTGCCTAAAGTGAGTGTATTGCAGATAGTTACGTGCAAGTAATATTTCTTGCTGGTAACTTTTTCTTTAATACAGAGACCATACTTGGTCCAAGGTGGCTATCGCTCTTGGGTAAAAGAGGGTCTTCGCGTAAAGGAGCTAAGAACTGAGACGACGCTCACCATACTCAATGAGGTACTTCAAGACTGGTTTTTTGAATTTTTTATCTTCCTAATTCCTCACCACCCTTTTAAAGACTTATATCTTGTTGATATTTTTCTCCTTATTTTGTCCAGAATTATTATTAAGGTCCAAACAAATTCATAATATGGAACTAAGTGAGCTGGTTTTATGTAGCATGATATCTTACACCCCGATGCTAAAACACCCTGTATCAAAGTCATGTACAGTGTAGGACTTTCCTCTGCAAGGTTCTTTCATGTTGAGTTAATTACCTCTGGTGGCCACAACTTGACTTGAATAATAAACACAACATACATACATGTAAATACGAGCATATACATATATATTGGTAGGATATGCCTGTTGTAGTTAGTATTACCAATGTGCAGTTTCTATTTGATGCAAGGCTATCCAAGTAGTGGAGACAACTTTTTGCTGCTAGCATGCTTTTCAAAGCGATTGATTTACACCCCAAAACCTTTCAAGGATACATTAATACCCCAGTTTGCAGAGACATGAAAATGTCGACTTCTATTCAAGTGTAACTCTCTCCAAAAAGCGTCGTTAACGAAACAGTAAGTCAGTGCTCATTTACATATTTAATATGTCGAAAGGATGTAATATGAACCTTAACAGTTTATTTTTACAACAATACTGTGAAAGGGGTGAAATATGACTTTAATATGTGATATGTGGTGACCTGATTCAGAGGTACATCTAAGAGCTTATACATGGTTTATATGATTTAGGAAGTCCGTAATGGGTATACTCTTGTTCCACCTTTTGTGATTGAGCAACATTGTCTGCTTCAGATAAAAATCTTAAAAAAAGAAAAAAGCTTGTGAAACTGCTCGGTCTGCATATACTTAAACCACTCTCTACTCATCATATGATGAGAGGTTGCTGGATTTTCTTGCCTAATAGGCTTCAGTACAAAGTGACAATTTAATTACTACTCATGTATTGCTGCCCCTGTCTCTATTTCTCTGTCTTTTTCTTTCTGGAACCATTCCATTTTATGCTAAGACAAGTTGATGATTTCAGGATGTGGAGGCAATCCTAGAGGAAGTCAAGCCTACTCCCCTAAAAGTTCTTGGGTATGGCGTGGTAAGACTCATACAACTTCTGTGGTACCTTCTTCTGATGAAGATGCACGTAATTGGTGACATCACTGTAGCAAATTTATATTTTCTTTCATTTTCCGGTAAGGGTTGGTCTACACCTAGAAAGGATGGACTGAACGAGCTCTCTCTCTCTCTAGTCTCCTCTGAGTTTTGTGGATCATGTACAAGGGACCTCTTATTCTATCTTAAAAGCAGAACTCTCAACTACCAGAGCCTGTGAGTTTAAATTTTATGGTAACATAAATTACAAAAAGGTTAACTCAAACTCTTTCTTGATTAGTAGCTGAAGAAGTGAGCATTTCATAAATAGGGGTGGTAATTGAGCTGAAAAGAGATGCAAAAGAATTCCGTTAACAGCAAGTAACTACTGTTAGATGGATGGCTGATGTTTACCAAGAGAAAACTCAGGAGAGGTTTATGTATTTTCATTAATGGCTAAAGGTTGCTTTCTTTTTTTTTTTTCTCTCCTTTTTCCAAAAGTTAGTAGAGGTCAGTGCAGCTATAGAGTTTCATTGCTGAATTCACTAATAAATCTGAGCACTCTGTGGACAGGGATTGATTGCTGCAGCTTATGCATTATCAGGTGTGTGTTATCATGCAAACTCTTAGTTAGGAAATGAGAATCATGTAATTATAGTGATCCCATTTCAGTGATTTTTAATTGTATGAGGGCATCAAATGAAGTTAATGAAAATTAGAATAATATTCGTATCATTATGCCACAGATGTTTAACATGATCACCATTATAAAGCTACGTCACTTTCTTTTCTTTTGTTTCTTTAGTAAAGGAGTCATCACTTGCTAGAATGATTAGTTCTCTGAAAGGTGGCTCTGCAGATACTAAGGTTTGCCATTGGAGGAATGCTTAGTTCTTCCTCTCTTTTGAATTACTGAAGTCCATCTTTCCTTAGTGATAGTGATTTGCTGTTTGAAAGGAAGTTATTCCTCGCAGTATGTTCATTAAGTTTTGTTTCAAAAGTGCTCTTTCATTGGTGGTTTTTTGCTATATAATCTCTACTTGTTTTTCTGTCCAATAAACTCCACATTCATTTGCATGTGTTAATGTTTTGTTTCTTGTCTGCATTGAAGCTTAAACATAGACCTATCATCTAATGCTTGTTTTTACTCTTATTGAGCACACATAATCTTGTTTCAGAATGGGAAAAGACGCTGCAACTTGTTGGTGTTCTTGGCCTCGGTCTGGTAAGTAATTTCATTCACTACTAAGAACATTATGATCCACAATTGTGCTGTTGTTTTCTCTGATTGAATATTTTGCAGTTATTCCTTTCCCTTGAAATACCCCCTCCCCTCTTTCCCTTCCTCTTCCCTTCCTCAATAAAGATTGGAAATGAACCACGTGAGAATTTGTAAAGATGCCACAGGTTTTGTGTTACGAACCTGTTATACACTATGTTATATTCCTGTGCAGCTTTATTCTATTTTGGTTAGTTATATAGTTGAATAAGGGGCAGCTTGGAAAATATATCAACACTTGTATTGAATTAGAGGCAAGGTTTCTGCAGTAAAACCTATCTTTCTCCTTTCTTCTTCTGTTTCTCCTTTGGTTCTCATCCAAATTAAGTACGTCAAAACCCAAAAGGAATCAAAACGTACCATTTTATCTTATAAAAATCCCACGACTTATGTAAGTGCACTATAAGAGTCATCTCATATGCAGCTTTCCATAGATGATCTAGATTGAAGACATATAGCTTAGTACCGAAGATTGTTTATTGTGAAAATTCCCTTCGCATCCATTAGGTTTACCACATTCCTTTCTGTTAATAAGACTCGGTTTATACCTTAGAATCCATGCTTGTATCTTTGCATGCGTCATAGTCGTAAGTTCACCAAGGGAGGTGCCTTCTTGGGAGGCTTCCAGTGGCTGCTTAAAGCTTCACAATCCATTTCGTGTTCATTTTAGTTTCTACTTCTGTTTACTGGGAACTCTGATCATCATCCTTCCAAATAAAAAATAAGTCTCAGCTTTAGTACCCTTAACTAGAAGATTTACATGACTCAAGGCAGAACGATTTGATCAATTTGCTAGAACAAAAATGTTTTTATGCCAGAATCTTCATTTTACTGATCTGTTTGCGTGTTCCTGAAGTGTCTAATAGTTATTTGAATCTGAGACCTGTGCTCCTCAGTGAGGTGCAGGTAACACTTTCTGAAGTTTTATTTGCAATGTCATAGGAAACTCTGTTAGCTTCTTTAAGTCAATATATATGTTGTGTGATCTTCTTTGTCCCCATTGCTTGGTCTGTTGCAACTCCTTACCAGACTATATATCTACGGGTTGCTTCCTACAAGGACTCAGAGGATCTTAAGCAAGATGTCAGGTAAAATTTACTGTCATTCCTTTTTAATCATGAAATGCATTTTCAGTATGAGGATTGACATTACAGTCTGGTTGCTTTCATAAGGAAGTATTTTGTTATGAGATAATCACACTAGAGATTGTAATACGTTGGGAATATTAGCCATATGGTGGCTGGTGTAAATGATTGGACTTCATAGGAAATAAGAATGTCTAGTAGAATGAAGGACCAGTATGCTGTGAGGTCCAGTGTATGCTGGTGCTTGAGGGATGGACTGGATCAGACCTACCCTTTCGACATAAATCAGGCCGTTGTGCAATCGTCGTAAGATTGAGACCCTGATCTCTAGTAGAAATCCTACGGCATCCCTCTTCTACCGGTTGTACCAAGGATAGATGAACAAAAAAGCCAACAAAAAGGGAAATATAGTATTGACAATGAAACGGTGAAACTATGTTGTTATGGGGCCAAAGTGAGAAAATAGTCCCTTCCTTTGGCGTATGAATTTTTTCCAGAACGTTTACTATGCGTGTGAAAGTATCTGAGATGGTATCCCAGCATACCTGGTTATCCTGGTACCCAATTGTGGTCTGCTACGGGTATGTGACCTAGTTGTCTTGTGCATGTTTAGCACTCAGTACTTGGCAAGCAATTGTTTTTAACTTTCAACATTACGCCTAAAAAAAATTAATTGGCATGCACTGTTTAATGATGATTGATTAACATTCTTTCTTTTTTCCTTTGTTGTCTCCGTTCCCTCTGTTGTTGATCCTTCAAGGCTACTGCTGGTTCCTGCTAAGTTGGGAGGTCAGGCAATATCGTGGGCTGCGGGAAAGTTGGAAACCAACCGAATTGGGCTGCCTACATCACCTTCATCATCAGATGTTCAGAGCAGGGTGTTGCAGGCTGCTGCAAAACATGAATCTCAGCCGTCTGATAGTGAAGAAACCCCAGATCGGCCTCCTGAACCAACGGCTCCTAGAAGTGAGAACATAGATCTCTCTGAAGCATAGATGTGAAGATTTCTTGCAGTACATAACCCCACATACAGAGCATAGCCGAGTTACATCACTGATCGACAGAAGTAATTCGGCTGATTTACCGGACAAGGAAACTCCAATTCGTTGATTCAGTGTAGCTAATACCGAGTGAATCACTGGTTATGAACCTACATTTTGTAAACCTAGTGCTTGATATGTTGATTGGTGCAGCTGATCCTTGTGTTGTCACTGCTCATGAACCCGACTGAAACTAGTTGGGGGTGCACAATGAGTCGTGGTTAGCTAATGAAACGCCAACAATTCTCAGAGCTGCAAGGTAAAAGACGTTTTGCACTTGGCAAATATATAAGTCCCAGTACTGGTACTTGAGTAACTTTAAACAACGGAGGGTCTGATTGTATTTACATTCTACAAAAAAGGTTTGACTAAGCTAGCAGGAAAGTCTTAAAGGAAACAGATTCCTGCCTACCAAAAAGAGAAAAAAGTTTGAAACTGAACTAGATGGCTCTAATCTTTTACTTAAGAATATCTTCACCACTCCATATTTAGACATGCATTATGGAAGCTCTGGAGAAGCTTTGGTGCATAAGGCAAGTCACAACACTTAGATACCTCCATTATACGGATTCTTGCTGCACTCTGCTACGTCAGCAGTCGAGCTACATGACCAAAGTGAGTATTTACATGCAACGAATGGCTAGCCCGCCTTTCTACTTCCGTCTTTGCCAGAAACTTGGAGGAAAACAGCAGTCAATATGAATCACAACAGGCGGCTGAATCAGAGTGAACTTTCCGTGGCTACCTTTCACGCCTCATTCTTTTAGAACCTAAGAGTGGGTCTATTCCGCCGTATGATTCAGCATATGGCCCATGAAATCATCGAAGTGTGTAGCACGCCAAGCATTTGCTCTGACTATAGCCACGTTGTCAGTTGGATTATCTGAGAACCTGCCTAACTTCGAAGCTGAACCTTGGTGGAGTGGTTGGTCTAGATCAGACTTGTTTCTCCAGATTATTCATGTATTTAGGAAAAGTTTACTCAAGGCCGGCATCTTTTCCTGTCCCTATGGATTTAAATGCTGCAACCTCGTTCCAAAAAAAGGGGCTGGTTGGCATGAGAAAGAGAGGGAAGTGCTCATTCCTTCTCGGCTATAACTACAAAAACATCCTTCTCTGACCAGCTCCGCTGCTCATTTTTGGCTGGGGGATTAATGACAGCTTTCTCTGCATTAGCTAGACGATAACCAATCACAATCTCTCTTCTCTGTCGGGCACGCGAGAGTACCTCATAAAAACTCAGTTCTTCTCCCTCGCGAAGGTACAGATCTGCTTGCCTTATATGCAACTCATTCCCCTGCAAGTCGAAAGGAAAAGTTTCAAGTCCCGTCAGTCATTCTTTTAGGGTGAACAGTGCTATAGATTCCAAAGAAAAGTTCAAAGAACGAAAATTTGGATCGGATTATGTTATTAGAAAGAATATTTTCCTTTTAGTTGATCGATCTCAAGTCTTGAAGGTATATCATTCTGTCCACTCCCGATAGTTCATTTCTGTACTTCGATATTCAGCCAAAAAGGGGCTTTCAGCACTCAGTCCCAGTGTGCCCCATAAAGCTATGCACCTTGGAACGAGTTGATATGCAGAGCCCGTTTGGGATTGAGTCATGGCTGACCAAAGTCCATCATGAACTTCGAAAACAAATGTGACAGAATCAAGTATTTGGCAACAGAAGCTATTACCTCTTCTGCAAAAAACTCTTCCAAAACATCATTTATTTGGCGGTCCTCAGCGACCATGGCCAGTGCCATGCTGACAAGCTCGTTTGATAGAACGTAATCACTGATCTTTGACATGGATAACAGGTTTTTTGTCCTTGGGTCCAGAATTTCGCTGATTATAACTGACTTGTCAGAAGCTTGCTGCATTTCCCCCATCCAAGAGCCTTGTGAGAAGCTACCCCTGTAACCATGGGAATTCATGTCTTCTCTGCATGGGAGACGCTTAGCCTGCAAAGCTCAAAAGAAAGATTCTATGCACATAAACTTCTGATAGTAGGCCTTAAAGCCTCAAAGAGGAGTCTGATGTAGAAGAATATCCCCGATAAAGGCAATTAAGCACGACATCAAATGTGACAAAACGACACGCAATCGACTTGTGAAGCTGAGTTACTGAAAAAACAGAAGTGATGATATATTTACTTAAATAGAGCAGGCAAAACTTACACTAGTGGTAAAACTCAAATTAGTTTTTTGGAACTCATATTGCAGAAACCCAACCACTGGATCACACACTCTAAATCTAATCACCAAGTCACGCGGCAGAGGAAACAAAATATTGATAGTGCACAGACCGGATAATCAGGGTGTAAATCCAACCGCAAAGGTAAAAAATAGAACTATATAACTAGTCAAGAAAATCCAATACCCCATTGAAGGCGTGGGCGGGCGTGTGGGGATGCTCGTTAAAGTCTTAACGCGTTTGGGGCACTGACACGTGGCCTGAGTGTCTATGTTTCCATAGTGTATCAAGATGGGATATGTATCTAGAGGAAAACTATTCTTCCACATCTTCTTTCATATAGCTATATGTTAGAAATCGTAGAACATACGGTAACTGTAGTCAACCTTTTTGAATAACATTCGCAAAGCATAACACCAGCGAGTGTACACTGAATAGATAGCATATCCCCATGAGATGAGGAGGGGGTAAAAGGTATAATGTTGTTTACTTTTCTTTCCTACTTGGAAGTTCTTAATGGACTCTTTGAACTACAAAGCATAACCTTTAGCTTTACAGCGCAGCACTGAGCAGAACTCTTGGTCGAGACTTCCCTTCGATGTTGAGTACTAGTTTAGACACAAAATAATGCAAGAAAAGCAAAGGAAGCAGATCTAAAACATTGAAAGTAGAGAAGACTACTCGAACTCAAAGAATGGATCAAGAAATAACAAATGCAAAGAATGCGTCCTAAAAAGATCATTGGATGTTAGACAAGTATGGTTGAGAAACTGTGGAATTATTCAGCAACATGCATGATTATATGGATACAGCTGGTGTCTAGCCTGAGTGCCCAACAGCCTGAACTATGATTCCTCAAACAGACAAGTTAAACTTGAGGGCAGATAAGTAAACCATGCGAAATAGTTTTTGATTTAAAAGAACTAAATTGCCTTGTCAATACAATAGAAGTTGACAACAATAATTCAAAACAACAGACAAAAGTACAAAGACTAAACTGAAATGGACGCCTCAGTGGCAAAAAATTTCCACCAATTTAGATTGACAATTTCACCTTCGCAAGAAGTACCTGAATGTCACGTATCAGTAACAGTGTGGCCAGAGATCTGGAATCAGCCTGGATGGCCGAATCTTCAACAGCTTCATCAGCCAAAATCAAGATCTGCAGAAACCAGGAAGCTGATCATGTCTGGTGAAGCTAAGAAAAGTAGACAGACACCCTTCCCAGCACCAGCAAAGCAGTTAATATTTCTGAGATGAATAAAAGTCTCATCTGAGGGCTTGCTCTTTCCCATGTAAGCCAATTTAGCGGTGACATTCCTTGCACGCAT
Organism: Escallonia herrerae; assembly: GCA_033070095.1. Taxonomy (NCBI): domain Eukaryota; kingdom Viridiplantae; phylum Streptophyta; class Magnoliopsida; order Escalloniales; family Escalloniaceae; genus Escallonia; species Escallonia herrerae. Next base: position 8,867 of record JAVXUP010002768.1, read on the forward strand.
TTTATGTTTTCACATTAACCCAGCTATGAGCATTCCCACTTTAGATTACCTCTATGCTTATTTTCGACACTTTTTTCCCCTTAAAAAGTACATATAGCAGTTGGCCCATGAGGCCACTCGGGCCTGCCTACCTCCTCCACCTTAAACCCGATTGCTGGTATACGCAGGAATTGCTCCCAGGTCTTTTGCCAGCTGACCTACCCGACACCAACACTTAAAGCAGTGATTTATATGTGAAGCTACTTACTGAATCAAAAGATTCTAAGGGAAGGCTTTCCAGATGACGTCGTATAACAGCATTCCCTTCACGATTAACCAGCGAGATATTTACCAGGCGGTTTATGTCAAGACCACCATCGGAAAGCTTTCTTTCCCTTTTCTGTTCAGGAACATCATTGAACATCCATAGCTCTGAACCATGTGCTAAAAAGGCATCCAACACCTGAAACAGCACAGGATAGTTTATAGCAACACTGAAGTCTAAAAAGTATTTTTTTCCGCACCACCAAGAGTAAAAGTTTTTGAAACTTGATATCAGCTGGTAAATGGTGATGTTCGACGGTCAAGAAATATTCTGACAAGGTCTACCACCAGAATGCATATATTCAGAACAGCCGAGCAGAATTCCTCAGAGCCTACGGTAGATTCCATGTTAATTTACCATAATCATATCTTCCATATCTCGCCGCCAACCACATAAAAGTATTTTTTCCGTAGACTTGGGAACAATGAAGTCCTTTGGCAAATGTCCTCTCCATACCTGCAGCATTAAGGCGTAGAAAAGAAGGAATTAGGGGCTTTAACCGATAGAGCTTACCACAATCATATCATCTATATCCCGCCTCCATCCACAAAGTAGAATCTTCTGTGGCTTTCTTGCTGGTTGGGTAATGTGTATGAATGGAGCTTCTTTGACCTGAATGACCAAATTGATTATACTTCTGTAAGTTTTATTACGGTATGCCCCACTCACTAGTTCCATGGTAGGAATCATCCCAACGTGCATAAAGCAGAATATTTCTTTTCAGAGTGGCCAAACTACTGGTGACTCTTTTTTTCTTTCTTATTTCCTTAGGCAGTTAATTTAGATCACATATAATAATCACATAAAATCAGTCATTATAACAATATACCATCCTGAGGGAGATGCAAATATATACCTTGTAGTCTGGCTGATCACAGATTATATTTCCTAGGAATAGTGCTTGGAAATCAAGATATATATCAAGAGTCTGTATTCAGTTTTATTTTGTGGTAGGAGCTAGGATGATCGGCCCATTGATCTGATATTCCAGGATAAGAAGAAATTAATTGTACAAATATGATACTAGTGTTGTATTTTTATATTTATAATATATGTGGGCTAAACTATAAACCTAAAGACAAAGAATTACTAATTTAAAATCCAGATGGATAAGTAAAAGAAGGAAGTACATTGACAAGTTGAAAGAGAAGCCCATTGCATAGATGTACAGCTGTAGTTTGAATCAGATGCATAGTATCCAGGTCTACCACATGCCAAAGATTAAATGCTATGTTACATGGACTCTTCAGAATGCGTGAAGTATCCATGTCAGACACTAGACACTTAGACATGGGTACGGAATATGTATCCGACCCATCTCATAGGATATGGTGCTGTGATCACTATCTTATAATGTTTCTTTAAAGTCGTTTGGCTTTGAGATGAGACAAGGTCTCAATTAAAACCACTTGCATCGCAAAACACCATTTACCTTAGAAATAACTAAAAACTAGAATAGATGTATATTTTGCACTGTTCCCGTGTCTTTTATGTAAAAATTAGACGGGTCCGACACTTGGCCAGGTATCCGACTGGGACACTCGTACCGAGTCCATGTAACATAGATTAAATCAACATAATCAATTCACACTTAAACTTACTTAACTCTTTTTCTCTTACTTGTATGCTTTTAGATTGCTAAAACCAATATCTAGCTTGTCTTGGTAAGATTGGAATCCCCGATAATGCGAAAAACCGAATTCTTAAGCGAGATATGTGAGACTGTTGTAAGACAAGCAACCTTATATCCAACTTCTATATTCTAAAGGACAGGAAAGCACCGTAGGCAATGCTGTTGGAGCGTAGGTATCATCATCCTCCGCTATCACAAGAACTTCATCACCTTCTTGTAGAACATAGGAGTCGTCAGGATTTAGAATAATTTTCCCCCCACAAGATGCCGCCTTGACTCCACAAGGAATGGCATCTGGGAAGCTAATCAGTACATCCTCGAATTGCAAACCATCCAACTGTGGCCACCTTTTGATGTAGAATTCGCAATTCTCAAACCCAAGAATATCTTCCCAGATCTGCAAACCCAGTCCACATGGAAAAAACAATGTCACAGAATAGCTGAGCAGGATCTGTGATCTGGACTTGATTGCATTTAGAAGAAGACGGATCAGTAAACAGTGTTCTGGTCTAAGTAACCAACGGTGGCAGTTGTAGGCTTAAACTGGTATAAGTTATCCTATTACTACTTAAAAAATTATACGACAACAGAAGAAAATATATTGACCTGTGCAAGGCCTGGCTGCCGAGCACATTGAATCATCAGCCTCCCAATCACATCATGTGCTACAACAGTTTCAACATGATCTCCCCCAACAAGTTTAACGAGGACCTCATTATCGAGATCACTTAGCTCCACCACTATGTGTCCCCTTAGTCCTTCTTTCACACCAGTTAGGCTTAGAACTGTCCTCAATGCACGGGCATCACTCTGCATCAAATTATAACTTCTAACTGTTATTATCAATAAGACACTGCCTACCATCGGATGCATCTATGTGTTTTTCGAGGAACCTGATCAGCATTTCCATCTCCAGCAAGAACGATTACTGCACGGGCCTTGGAGACCGATACCTATAATATGATTCAGTTAGCATGAAAAAAGAGCAACCGATAATAATTATGAAATCAAGTGATCATTGTTAATCTGATATGAAGTAATTGCTTGTTGCAATAACTTAATTAAAGAAAGATCCAAAAATATTCCCGAGATATCAAAATAAAAAAGGAGAGATTTTTTTATTCTGTCCAAAAAGAGGGGGGGGGGGGGGGATGCGTATTTGCTCGAAACAATTCCCAAATAACTGTTTTACGCCTTTGACCATGCATAGAACCTTTAATTATGCCTCGACGAAAATCAGAATGTTGCGAATAGCGTATCAAAGACACCTAATCTGTTTGATCGGGGTTATTAATATCCTTGTTATTAGGATCATTATTCCAGTTGTTGTCAGTAAAAATCACAACCCGATTCGCTTTTCTTGAGCGAATCTCATGATCTACCGACACGTCTTCTTGATGTTCTCCTGATTGTTGTTCCAACTCGTTGATTATTTTGTATGATCGTCGGGGAACTCCTTTACTCATTTCTTTTATTCCACTAGATTTTATTTTTTTTTAACCATTAGGGTCAGTTATAATTGCATTAACTAAAAACTTAAAAGGTTTTGCCCTAGTGCCTGAATACATACTTTCTTGTTCTTTTTCTGAAAAGCCTTTCAAATTTAAACTCGATCCTGGTTCTCTAGCCAATTTACTTATTAAAGTTAAGAATTTACTAATTTCTTTTGAAAATTGTTTTTTATCACATGTATCTACTTTTTGTTCAAATTCTCGGTAATCAGTATCAGGAAGAAAGATGCCATGAATCTTATTTATTTCAATTGTATCTCTGAAATTTTTTATAAAACTTTCATTTATGATTGAAGGTGAAAAAGAAAATTTTGATTGTTCCACGATATGCTCCATTCAAAAGAGGATCATAAATTTTAGGCTAGTATTTTTTAGTTTTATCATTACAAAATCGAGCCCTTTTTTCTAGTATTTCTAAAGAACGAAACCTCATACTAGAACTTCAATTCTATTTACAAATTCTTTGTTTAAGTTTTTTTTTTGTTTTTTGTTGTTGATAGAAACCCAATGATTGTACAGTTTGTCAAGGTCCATAAGACATCGACAAAAAGAAAAGGTTAAATGCCAGTGAAAGTGGTGTTTCTTAGTTCCCAGAAAATTCTTCAGGGGAAGTTTTCAGAAGAAGAAAATTGGAGAGCTTGACCAAAAAAGAGGGAATCTAACTAGAAGACAACGGGTTAAATGTTACTTAAATTCTCTCAAAAGTCAATCTACTTGATCTCCGATCCCACAACTCGAAAAATTCTATTTGTTCAAGCAACTCTAGTGGTCTGACTGAGCTGATCTTGTCAACAGGGAGTAAGATCAACAAAAGTGCAGTGGAAAGTTAAGACGTATAATAAAGAAACCAGCATGCAACTATTCTCACCTTTTTCAAGTCGGCTAATATTAGAGGGCTTCCGCTTCTGCATATAACAGATGTTCCCCTAAAATCAAACTCCTTTTTAGCAATGTCAAGTTCCATATCTTCTTTTTCTCGCTCAGCCATAACAACGACAATTCCTCCACCCAAACTTTCATTGGCTATTGCAAGTTGATTCAATAGTGATCCCTGGGTACAGAAAAGTATCATCTTAGTGTAACAGCTTTTTGCCGTAGACATATGGAAGTCTCCTATTTAGGCAACATTACAGCAGTTCCGCTGGGTCTCCCACGTTTTCAAGGGAAAAGCTGCTTCTAGCTGAGCACAATAGATCTTTTTTGAGAAGGATACAAATCGACTTGGACTAGTTATTGGTTTCATCCACATAATACTTCCCTCACATCAATTTGACACATCTACTCTCTTTTTTTCTCAATAGAGCAACATAAACATGAGAAAGTAGGTTTAACAGAAGCTGATCCTGCAACCACTACGTGAGGAGGAATGTATATATATTACCACAAGAAGGGAAGTTTATTGGTGCATTCTTTCTGGGTAATGATAGATTTTCATAAGTAAGCCATTTCTAATGTTGGATAATGATAAAAAAACATGAACCTCTTGAGAAGATACATGAGGAACAGTTCCATTGGGAAAAACTGTGGTCACTAATGATAAAATAATTGTCATACTTTGATATGCTTGCGCACCTCTTAAGCTCCAGAGAAAAATAAACAAAATGGAGAATATTCATACTGATAAACTCTGATAAAAAAAACTCACCAATTTATCACTCCAACCCAGAACTAGTGTGTGATTCTGCTTAACCACCTCACTTTTGCCTTTCCTCAGCGAGTCGAACTTCTCAGAAATTGCATCAGTGACAAGCCCAAGCATCATTGCAAATATAAGCATCCCGCCGAAACTAATAGAAACTGAAACTAGCCTTGGACCGACCCCTTCAGAGTTAGCATGGTTGCCTGAGTCAGCTACATGCGTCCAAGATAACCAAAGGCAATCAGCTAAGCTATCATTGGTCACACCAAAGAGAGCTAGCCCACCAAGACCAATAAGCAACAGAGTGGCAACTAACAATGCTAATGGCTTAGCATATGGGTGGACTGACAAAAACACATCCACTCGATAGGCTAGCTGCTTGTTTAGAGATACTTCTTCTATAAAATTGTCTGATGATCTTCTTGATTTTGAGACGTGATCAACATATTTAAATAATAGAAAAGGGATGGAAAGAAGTGTGAGAGAGACAACTAAAGCTGAATTCTTCAAGCTTTTGTTAGGAACATAACCATTCCCCTGTGGTAGTGAAGCAATAAAATCCACAGATTCCAGCAAATTGCAAACTTGTAATCTCGTGTTGAGCTGGGAAATCTTATCCTGCAAAACAAAACGAACGAGAATCATTCAGAGCAAAGGGCTAACAGAAATTTTCCTGTGTTTCTCTTCTTTACGCACTTCCTCTCGGAGAATTGAGTGGACGTAGCCACACTAATTGACAAGGCCAGGAGAGAAATCTGATGGTCAGTGTCGGCTTGGGCAGGACAGAACTTTTTTAAAGCCAGTGGTTGAACAATGCCGACCAAAGTTTCTGCCACTTTGTCAAAGTCATGATTGTTGATCAGTGAAATCAAGAAGGGAAAATTGAATTTGGAAAAGAGAAAAAGGATCCCGCAGACTATAAAGGTCAAAATTTCAAGCAAGAAAGTGATAAAATGGATCTCTTTCCGAATCAATTTACAAAATTTGTTTTTCATTTAAATTTTTTTACCGGCTCCTCTTGAAAGAGGTAACCATAAGTAAGCCTTACTTAACAGACTGATTCCCGAAATGCCTTTCTGAATAATGCCAGTGAAGTGGTGCAGCAGTTCACTAACTTCAATCATTGAACTCATGAAACTGAAGAGATTTTGTTATCATCTTAATGAGCATTCGCTACAAGTTCATCTTACTATTGCTAATTATAATCGGGCACATAACCACACACACACACAATGAGCATTAGATAAAACACAAGAAGTCTAATGAAAATAAGTTCACCTTAGCATTGCTAGTTATAAGAGACACGAGGGCGCACACGCACACTTATGATGAGGATCGTATAGAACACAAAGGGTAAGGAAAATAAGTTCACCTTGGCAATTTGCTAATTATAAGTTACACGAGTATGCACATACGCAAACACGGATACAAATACATACCCATAATGAGCATCATATAGAACATAACGGTAATGACAATAAGTTCAGCTTTGGCATTGTTTATTATTAGCAACAGGAGCATGCACATACACACACACACACACACACATTCAAGTGAGTTGATTCCAGAACTAAGCCACTTTGATGGAATCATTGGCGACATTTCAGTCATTTCGCCACGAAATCAAACGCAATGGCGTGGTTGGAGGTATGATACAGACAACTTGTATGTGGCATAACCACAAGTTAATTTCTCTACATCTTCTTTCCAAATCGGCAATGTGCATTCAGGAGCTCAAAAATGACAAGCAACTTGCATATATAAGTCAAATGAAGGGACACAAAACTGAGCCAGTAAAAGTAAGCTCTGGTTCTTCTTAAAAAAAAACACATTGCAACCTCAACTTTGATGGTAGATTACCTGTAGATCAGTGACCTCATTATGCAATGCAAAATTCTTGTGCAGCAGAGAAGAGAATGCTGTAATCAAGATCTGCATGAAGCTACCTTCAATTAGCTCCTAATCATTTTCATACCACCAAACGTCAATATGCATATACATATATATTTGTATTTCCATAAACTATATGGGGATTACTATTATGTTGCTATGACTTGTTAAAGTTTTCAATGACATGGTTCTACAACTACCCAGTTTGGATCAAATCATTAAATGCATTTGTTTTAAATCATCAAGGTATTTTTGTCATTACATACTCAAAAATTGTTTTGTAACCACGCCATTATAAACTTCTTTGTACAAACGGCGTATGATTCTTCCTTAATGATGTTCACCATGCCACAGACATACGTTACCGCATGCGATTAACATCTAATGCCAACTCATCTCTAACCGTCCATGTAAGCAGTTTCTCGCGATAACGGATATATTGGTATGCAATTTATTAGGGGTTGTACGCTTACCAAATTTTGTTTTCGTTTTTGTAATGATGATAAAAAAGATGCCTTTTTTCTTGTACTTTTATCTTTTTTCGGTTTCGTTTTGAAAAAAAAATCCAAACAGTAGCGAAAAAGGTGAAAATTGGTATTCTCTTGTCAGAGAATTCCAAGACTCTGTCTCCTCTCTGCCGCATAGCTCTCTCTCTCTCTCTCTCTCTCTCTCTCTCTCTCCCTCTCCCTCACGATACTGATGATAGATGGGTCGGTCGTCCTTCAAGATTCGCCCCTTGTAAATCAGCTTCTGTAAATCAGCTTCAAGATCCGCCCCTCACGATACTGTTGGCAGCCGGTTGGTATGCGTAGCACCGGCCTCTTGCCGGCAGTGGACGACCAGCCGTTAAGGCTTCAACCTCTGGGCGACAGCGCTGTTAGGGCATCTTTCGGTGACGACGGCTCTACGATGGCCGTGGTGAATAGAGGTGCTGCTTGCGGTGGCCCTCGTGGTGGCTGGCCCCTCACAATGGTGTTGCAATTTCAGCAGTGATGGGATTGACCGATTCTGTCGCCGGCAAGCTATGGAGTGTTGTGGCGGCAGCAACCTAAGGGGTGAGGCGGCCTGTTAGGATTTTGACCCCGTGCGGTAGCGGCGACTGCCGGCACCTTCTTTTAAGACTCGTGAAGGGGAAGGGGAAGAAGGGGGGCACAGATGCGGAACGATAGAAAATGAAACATACAAGAATATATCCAAAAAAGTTGTGAAAATAAAATTAAAAATATTAAACATACAGAAAATCTGAAAAAAGAAGATACGAAAAAAAAGTAAAAGTACATAATACGATTTTAGAACTAAATACTAAATTCTGAAAATCAAAAACATAATAGTGATAATACATAATACAGAAAAAAAAAATCTCGTAAGTGTACGGCCCAAAATTACCAATTTTGCTATTTCAGTAATAGAAATGGCAATTTATATGTCTATAAGTCTATTTAAGTTGCGTCATTTTCATATTATTTTTGACAACAGAATAACATATTAGTATCTTTCATTTATTTCCCAAGTTCGTCTATTTCGGTTTTCGCCCACAAAACAGAGTTACTGGAATTATCCTCCCAGTTGCTGAGAATTGAGGTCAATTTAGTAAAACCAAGGGAAGAGAGGAAGTCAACTCACAGCCACCGTAAAAGCCATCTGCCATCGAACCTTCAACCTCCGACCGGCCGAACCGGTAACCGTCTTATCACCCAACGCCCTCTCCACCGACAAGTCACGTTTCTCCTCCACCACAGCCGGTCTCGAAACACCACGAGCATCGTCAACCCTCGGCGATACCTCCCTCCGGCGACCGAAGTCGATACGGCGCCGGATTCCGGCATAATCCGGCTCCCGGCGCGACAGCGAGGCCGAAGGCGACAGGCTCTGAAACGACGCCGGCTTGGGAGCCCTGGGGTAGGTGGAGAACCTCCTGGTGGGAGCTTTGGAGAGACTTGAGGAGTGGACGAACGACGGCGACGGGAAGAACCAGTCCCTGCTGGTGGACGGCGTCGGCGCGTCGGCGGACATGGTTGGAATTAATGGAGATGTTGGAGTTCCGGCATGGATTATGTGACATTTTTTGAGGTTTAGGTGTGCAATTATTGAGTTATTTAGTCAATGCGTAGTGTATTACATCATCGTGTGTTAGAACGAACTTGCCGTGAGCTTGCTGAGGAATCACGGTTTTATCCCATTTGACCAACCAAGTTTAATAGGGAAGGCGGGTGTGTTTGTGTTTTTAGCCAAAGCCACAGCACGTATCTTTTGAAATTTTTTACTATTTTGTTTATTTTTTTTTTTAAAAAAATTGCAAGCCTATACCACCCATACTTACAACCTCTCTATCTTCCGTGCGTGGTTTTTACTATCGACCATGCACCACTACCACCGCTGTTGCTCTCCACTTGTAATCGACGCTACTTCCCATCACCAGCATACCATGCCCACACCCACCCCAGCAGCCCCCAATTGGTCGCTCTACCCACAATCGCACTCTTTACTGCCGTACGACCACAACAACGAATCACTATTCGGATTTAACAAACGCCAATGGAATCAATGACAATAGGGGCGCAATGTATTCTAAACGACTCTCGTTGCTTTCCCAACGTGATGGTGGTGATGACTTTAAAATTAAGAAGAAACAATTAGGGTTACAATGAGGGTTGTGTATTTAAAAGTAAATTACCTCGTTACTATCAGTAAATTGATACATGAAGGCTTGTGATAAAGGCATAATTGTCTTTTCCATTAATTGTTATAGAGAACTCCTGTGTAGCATAGCAACAAATCTGTCTTTTCCTTACTAAATACTTGAGTATTTGGTTATATCTTGAAATTTAAAAGTGGTATTTCTTAAATAACTATTGACACTCATATGTAGACCGTTTTCGGCTATCTGAAAAGTGTCATAAAAATAGAAAAAAAGTGATGGTTGTTACACTATAGACAACTTCTCTATGACATAAAATCAAGAAGACAATTATGCCATATATTAGTTCATGGATATAAAAAGGTAAGTTCTTTTTTAAGTTTTTTAAACCCTAATTGTCCACTTTTCCTCGTCAGCTGTCATCGCCACCCACAACGCAAGACGATGGCGAGGAAGCTGGTCAAATGGGAATACCCTGTCTCCCCCCCCCCACCCAAATTGTCCTTGAATTCTATCGGCAGATCGTTAAATCCTGCCACTGGTATGAAGCTGCGATGGTGGTTACTGAAGCGACCATAGGGGCGCCCGTGGTGACGATTAGGGGATGGTAGTGACAGAGGGAAGAGTAGTGACGACTGGAGGAGAAAGAGAAAAGAATTAGGACTACCTTAGGGTAATAAATTTCAAACAAAACAATTGTTTTGACTGACGAATTAACACGTATAAGCTTCAAACAAGGACATAATTGTCTTCTTTATTAATTGCTGTTCATACCTTATCCTGATCAGACCCCCGGGGCTCGATAAGGGACCCGTTTCACGCGACACATCACCCAGTCAACAGTCAATTATTCAGCGCCATTACCCGGTCAAAGTGCATCTTCTTTCGAGCATCCACGGGCATCACCAATGCAGCGACATCAACACAGTCAAACCGTTGGAAAAAAGGGCTCGACCCCTCGAGGGGGTCGGCCACCCCCTCTTGCAGGGGGTCGGCCACCCCTTCTTGAGGAGGGGTCGGCCACCCCTTTCTTAAGGGGGTCGACCACCCCTTTCTTGAGGGGGTCGGCCACCCTTCTCCTCAAGGGGGTCGGCCGCCCTTCTCCTCAAGGGGGTCGGCCGCCCCTTCTTATAGGGGGTCGGCCACCCTTTTATCTTGCAAGGGTCACTCATAAACCTCGACATCACTCATCGCATTCTCTACAATGCGAGCTCAACACCAATGGTCACATGACGCTCGTCACCGTCCGTGAGCAATCGTCACGACGACAGCATACTATCACAAGTGTATCTCCGCGACGTTCGTCGCCGCGCCTGCGTGCCTTTGTCATGATACATGCCCTCGGCACTAAGTATTGCTCTGCTAAAGTCGGCTCTGCGCCCTTGCGCCATTTTGATGATGCGTGCCCCTGGCACCAAGTATTGCTCTGCAACAGTCGTCGCTGCGCCCTTGCGCCATTCTGATGATGCGTGCCCCTGGCACCAAGTATTGCTCCGCGACGTTCGTCGCTGCGCCCTTGCGCCATTTTGATGATGTGTGCCCCTGGCACCAAGTATTGCTCCGCGACAATCGTCGCTGCGCCCTTACGCTATTCTGATGATACGTGCCCCTGGCACCAAGTATTGCTCCGCGACAGTCGTCACTGCGCCTTTGCGCCATTCTCATCATGCGTGCCCCCTGCACCAGGTATATCTTCGCGACGTTCGTCACTGCGCCCAGGCGCTAGTCTCATGATACGTGCCCCCGGCACCAAGTATTGCTTCGCGGCAGTCGTCGCCATGCCCGTGCCCTACAATCATGTTACAGGCCTCCGGGCATCACACTTATTCACCACACCATGCGCCCCCGCCATGGACGTGGAACATGCTTTGACCCACTCTCTAGAGTGTGTAGCATTCCAGGGGCTCCGCTCGTAGTGCTCTGGCACGAGGACCCCTAGCTACGGGATGGGCTTCGTGTCATCGCCGGCTCAATCAAACTACGGGATGGGCTTAGCACCATCGCCGGCTCAATCAAACTACAGGATGGGCTTCGCACCATCGCCTGCTCAATCAAATTATGGGATGGACTTAGCGCCATCGCGGGCTTAGAGCCATCGCCGGCCCAATCAAACTACGGGATAGGCTTAGCGCCATCGCCGGCTCAATCAAACTACGGGATGGGCTTCGTGCCATCGTTGACTCAATCAAACTACGGGATGGGCTTCGTGCCATCATCGGCTCAATCAAATTACGGGATGGGATTCGTGCCATCGCCGGCTCAATCAAACTACGGGATGGGCTTAGCGCCATCGTCGGCTCAATCAAACTACGGGTTGGGCTTCGTGCCATCACCGACTCAATCACACTATGAGATGGGTTTCGTGCCATCGCCGGCTCAATCAAACTACGGGATGGGCTTAGCGCCATCGCCGGCTCAATCAAACTACGGGATGGGTTTCGCGCCATGGCAGGCTCAATCAAACTACTGGATGGGCTTAGCGCCATGGCATGCTCAATAAAACTACGGGATGGGCTTCGCGCCATCGCCGGCTCAATCAAACTACGGGATGGGCTTAGCACCATCGCAAGCTCAATCAAACTATGGGATGGACTCACAACCTTAAAGCCATCACTGGCTCAATCACCGGGGGCTCCGACCCTCGCAGCGGGATGGGCTCACAACCCTGAAGCCATCGTCGTCAAAATCTTAAAGCCATCAACATTACACTTGTAGGGAGCTCCGACGCGAAGACTTCCCCGCAACGGACTCTAAGCACCAGGCTACGACCATGCCCACTCATGTTGTTGTTGATTGTCAACGACACCAGGGCAATGACCCACGGGTCACTCCGGGACGGGAGCAGGTCCTTGGAGGGCATCACGCCTAGTCCGCCTGGCAGTTAGCTACAGGGGCAACCCTCACCGCTGTCAGGTTCTCTACGCGCCTCTTGACGCACCTTGTGGGATTCAGTAAGGGTTTGGACTGGTGGCTGGGGCAACGGGCTACTCTGATCATGCTACTGCGGCATGATCAGTCTCCTCAGACTGGCAGAGAGATGCTGCGAGGGCAGGGCAGCACGAACTTGTGGACCGACAGTCCAACGGAGAATCAGTACTTTGGACCCCCTGGCGGCGTGTCGCTCCCAGGGGATGACACATGTCAACTTATGACACATGCACATTTTTGCCTATAAATAGTGGACTTTGGAACTTATTCAAGGATCTTTCTCTCATTTGGACTTTTCACTTTCTCTCTCTAAAAAGACATTCTCTCTAGAATTCTAATGAGAGAAACACATTTGGACTTCTGTCACCGGACCCTTGACACTGCACCCTTGACTTGGATTGTCAACCGCTGGCCCTATTCGTCGTCGCCCCGCCTACGCGGCTCTGCCAGCCCTCGTGACCTGTCTGGGGAGCCTTGCTCTCAGCCCTTACTCCGTCATTGATGTCTCCCACTTTGCCTACCTGAAAACTGACTCAGACTGCATCCTTTAATTTGTGGCACCTCCACGTAGCAGCGAACCCCTTTCCTGGTCAACAATTGCTACACATAATTTTTCTATTGTCTTTCCCGATACAAATATCCTAGAAAGTTTTTTTCCTTTTTGTTATTATGATAATTTGAATCAATGTTTGATACAGTGAGAGTTTGCAAGCACATGTGTGTTGGTGCGCGCGTGCGGGTTATTCCATTGGTCTTAGCACCCAATATATGCTGGGAATCATCAATTTGTATACGTGTGCATGAGAGAAGGATATTGTTTCTGTGTGCGCGCGCGCGTATGTGAGAGATTATGAAATCCTTTCCCGAGTCTATGAAATCAGCACTTAGGTTGAATCTTTAAAGCCTAGACAAAGGTAGAGGCAGGTTGAACAATGATGTTCTTCAACTGATTACAAGGTCTCTAATCTTGTGAAACTATACGGTAGCTGGTTTGTGCCTCTATATAACTCAAGGAGGCTCTTTCTACCATGTTAAGCATGGTCGGGTGATGCTGTTTCTTGATTCTAGCTCAAAAGACACGTAGCTAAGTCAGACACGGATCGCTTTTCGTCTCACATGCTATAAATTTACCTTGATTGAGCTGTACCAACAGAGTCTTTGCGATCTTCGTAATGGTTTAACAAGTAATTAAGGACTCGCCACTCTTGGTGTATTTGGTACATTTCTAAGTCGCGAGAGCATTTTAAATCCATTAGGATAGCATTGATACAACCAAAACCTAACCACCTTCTCTCCAACAATCAATGGATATACATCGCAGCAGCCATGGAAGATTAATTTATAATTTATATATGTTTAATTGAATTTATATAGGTTCAATTTAGAACAATTTTCAAAGACAAAACCCATCCAACTAGAGTTGTCAAACGGGCCGGGCGGCCCGTGGGCTGGCCCGGCCCCGTCCATGAACAGTAGTGGCCCAGCACAAGCGGGCTTAGGGCCTGGGCCTGGACCAGGCCTTCAGTTTCTGCGAAAAAGCCCGGCCCGGCCCGGCCCGGGTTTGGCCCGGTCTGCGGCCCCACCACTTGTTTGAATTTTTGGTTTTTCCCCCTTTCTTCCACCCCTTTTCCAAAATTCCACTTTTACCCCCCCAACAGCAATATAACGGCTAGTTTGGGGGGTATTTTAGTCTAACCTATATTTTTCAACTCCTTTACACTCTTACCCTCCCCAACAACTATAAACGGATAGTTTGTAGGGGTATTTTGGTCTTTTGTGAAGTTTCTAAAATCTATAAATTCACACCATTTCTCTCTAATTTTTCACACCAATCTTCTTACTCTCTCTTACCTAAACATTCTATATTTCTACAAGCTTTGCTACTATTTTCCTCTCCAATTACTACTCTTGCTAATTACTACTAGTATTTACTAATTAGTACTCTTGTTTATTAATTACTAGTCTTGCTAAATTCTTTTTAATTACTACTCTTGCTAATTACTACTAGTATTTACTAATTAGTACTCTTGTTTATTAATTACTAGTCTTGCTAAATTCTTTTTAATTACTAACTCTCTAATATTTGTTACTCGTTCATTCTTTTAATTGTTATTTCTTATTACTACTCTTATACTTGTGTATTTAGTTACTCTTACAAAGTTTAGCGTGAAATATGGCTGGATTATTGAAGAAAATGAGGCGTGCATCGTCATCACGAAAAACATCATCATCATCGCAAGCACCACCACCAGCACAAGCGCCAGCGCCACGGCCATCACAAACACCAATCCAAGCACCAACACAACCATTCGTTCCTGGACGAATGAGTACAGGCTGTATGATAGATACCCAAGCCAATTGGGAGTTCAATCAAAACATTCCAGATTTTGAATACACGCCTGATGAAGACCCCCCGCATTATAGTCAAGGACGCAGCTCGGTTGGCGAAGCTACTACTCCGTGGCATAATCTCAACCCTATGCCTGGTCATGATGAAGAAGGGCCGAGCAATGCCTCCGGTAATGAGCCAGAAGTCCAAAAGGGGAAAAAAAAGAAAGCCGAGTGTTGGAATCATTTCGATGTAGTTACGGTGGACGGCATCCGAAAAGCTCGATGTAAGTACTGCGCTAAATTATTTTCGTCTGGTAGTGGTAATGGACATCTTAACAGGCATTACCCTCTGTGTGCACCTCGACAAGGCCACGTCGAACCTACCCAAACGCAGTTATCTTTTGACGGTAAGTTATTTGTTTATAATCAGCGAGAGCAAAGAGACGGTCTCGCTGAATTTGTTATTCATGATGAACAAGCCTTTTCTTTTGCCGATAATCCTAAGCACTCTAGATATATGAACACATACGTTCAACCTTTGTACAAAAAGGTTCATAGAAACACAACTAGATCCGATGCACTCCGACAGTACAATGCTGCTAAAGCACGCCTTATCGATTATTTCGATAAATTTGAAGGTAAAGTTAGTCTTACTTCTGATATTTGGCAATCTCCTTTACTTTTGTTAGTTATTCTTGTGTGACCGCTCATTGGATTGATGTAGATTGGGTTATGCACAAGAGAATCATCGCTTTCGAGCACTTCCCTTATTCGCATGATGGAATGAACATTGCTATTCTTATATTAAAAGCATGCACCACATTTAAAATTAAGGATAAGATTATGAGTGTTAGTTTTGATAATGCTTCTAATAATAAAGTTGCTGTTGCAGCTTTAAAGGAGACGCTTCAACCTGTACTTAATGGTGAATTATTTCATGTTCGCTGTGTTTGTCACATTATTAATTTAATTGTTCAAGATGGTTTAGCTGCTGCAGGAGATATTCTTGTCAAAATGAGGGGTATGACAGCGTATGTTAATAGCTCGAGTCCGAGAACACAACAATTTAAAACGTTGTGTGTTCAATATAATATGCCTCGCAGGAGAGCAGTTACAGATGTGGTCCACAGGTGGAACTCTACATACCACATGCTTTTACACATTCTGGCATACCGAGAAGTCTATACGCATTTTCTACTAACCCAGTTCCCAGCCGGCTTGCCAACTCAAGAGGAATGGCAGATGGCCACATACCTAGCTGAATTTTTGGAGGTATTCTACACGTCTACCAATTTATTGTCTGGTACGTACTATCCCACCTCTCCTCTCGCTGTAATAGAAATTCTGAAGATGGCTACAATGTTAACAAAATGGAGATATATAGGACCCTTTAAGGAAATAGTAAAAGTGATGGATCAAAAATTTAATAAATATTGGAGTAAACTGCCTGCTATTTTTACTGTGGCTACTTGTTTAGATCCTAGGTTAAAGTTGCATGGCGTGAACGCCTCGATACAAGAGATATCGAAATTAATGTGCTACACAGCAGAGGAGACAACCGCATTCACAGCAAAAGTGAGCAAGAGGTTTGAGGACTTGTTCAACGTCTATCGTAATTCTGCTGACGTGCGCGGGCGAGCTACATCATCATCCACTGTTGAGAGGTATTATGCGCCATACCTTCAGGGCTTTGAACATCTAGTAGCAAGACAACTACCAGGTGAAGGTACTTCTAATTCGGCAGGTTCGTATACTTTTTCCTCTTTTAATGAGATTGGTGTATATGCAAATACTGATCATTATTCTGATTTATCAAGGCAAGAACAGGTTAATTTTAATTTGTTAAATTTTTGGAAACAAAATCAAAACATGTATAAAACTTTATCCCAAATTGCACGGGATGTACTGCCAGTGCAAGCCTCCACGGTTGCTTCAGAGTCGGCATTTTCAGCCAGCGGGAGGGTTTTGGATGACAGGAGGAGTCGTCTTAACCCCGAGTCGCTCGAGCTATGTGTATGTTGGAAGGATTATCTTGATGCGAAATACCGCGAGCAAGATAAACCGATTGATGATAGGAAGAGCAGTGACTCGGATATTGAAGTACTTCTGGATGATTAGGTAATTTGTTTTTATTTTCCTCTTTTGATCCTTTTGGTTGACGTTGCAGATTTCTTGATCTTTGATTGCTGATATTTTGGATAGACATGCATTATTATTTTGATTGTTAGAATTTTAAGAATAAATTTTTTCACAAAATATACTTTTTTTCCATATATATAAAATAAATTTTTACAAGCAAGATATATATTTTTTCGTATATATAAAAAAATAGGTAACTTCGCCTGTTTGTTTACAAGCAGCCGGTCCCAAGCCCGGATAAAAGGAGGAGGGCCTATGAATACATTTATTATTTTTCTATATAAATTGTTATGTGTTAAGATTTTATTAATAAAGCTCACCAAGAAGAGTATGAAAATGTTTAACATATAATAAAAAATATAATGGCTAACAAATAAATATGTATATACATACATACATATATATGTATATTACTTATAATGAAATAAAAGGATAAAGATTAGGTTCGTTAAATTGTGAATATTGCCTAGAGATGAAATTTAAAATTGAATAACAAGAAGAAAAAAAAAAAAAAAAAAGGCCCGGGCCCGGCCCTAGATATTGGGCCTAGGGCCAGGGCCTGGACTGGGCCTAGGTTTGCCTTCGGCAGGCCCGGCCCGGTTGGCAGCCCCACTGGCCCGGCCCCACAGCAGGCCCGATGGGCTTGGGCTGGGCCGGCCCAAGCCCGGCCCTTTGACATCTCCACATCCAACAGAACCAAACCTGGGTATGTTTAATTGCTGGGTTCAATTGAATCAACGTCGCATCGAAACTTTTACCACCCACCGCCGCTCCCGCTCCATCATCATCACCACAGTGCTAACCTGTTTGCGTCCACTTGTAACCTCTCTGGTTGCAAACTAACAACAGGTACACACCCTCTCCAGAGCCACCTAGGTTTTTCAAAAACCCTAGCCGCCTCAATTCGGCCGTACCTCAACAGGTGCATACCCGTCCTAATTCTTCTCATCTGTAACCCTTCCACATCCCTTTTATCTGTATTATAAAGTTCCATTATTCTCTCTTTATCTTCACACCTATTTACTCTTTCCTCCAGAAACGCTAATTAGACCAATCTAATTCAATCCAATCCAAAAACCTCAAACCAGAAAAACCCAGCAATATTTTCGCAAAATAAATGGAGGGTTCTCGCCCTTGTAAGATTTGCGGCAGTAGAACCCTTGAGTCGGACTATGACACCGGTAGCTTGGTCTGTTCATCGTGCGGCGTCGTTCAGGATTTCGAAAACTACCAGGCCCAGTTAGGCGGCATCAGTGGACCGACCGGGACCTACATTCGGGTCGGGACAGCCGGGTCGGGCACTAACTATAGCTATAAAGAAACGAAGATATATAAAGCACAGAAACTAATCGAGGATTTGTTGTTTAGGTTAGAGTTTTCGCCTGCTATGTCAAGTGAGGTCAAGGCTATGGTTGAGAGAATTACGGAAGGGGAATATGGCCAGGGTGATTGGTTACCTATATTTATTGGTGCATGTGCCTACGTTGTAATGAGGAAAAATAATGACACGGTGCCAATCACGCAAGTGGCGGCCGTTGTGGGGTGCAATGTGCACGAACTAGGGCGAATGGTGGGCCGGGTTGTTGAGTTTTTAGGATTGAAGTTACCGGAGTTTGATGTCGTGGACGCTTATAAACGGGCAATCAAGACGTGCCCGAGCTTTATCGATGTATCGAGGGATAAGTTTAAGACGATGTTGAGGCAAGGGGTTTTCTTGGTGCAGTGTTTGGTGAAGTGGTTTGTGACGACAGGGAGGAGGCCACTGCCGGTGGTGGCAGCCGTTATGGTGTTTGTTGCACAGCTGAATGGGATTGATATGCGGATTGGGGATCTGGCAAACGAGTTGCATGTGGCGGTTTCTACATGTAGGTTGAGGTATAAGGAGCTTTTGGAGAGGCTTGTGGAGGTTGCGCAGGCATTGCCATGGGGGAAGGACATTACGGTTAAGAATGTGATGAAGAATGCGCCATTTGTGATTCAGTATATGGAGATGAAGTCGATGTGTAAGGGTGCCAAGGAGAGGAATAGTTTGGAGATAGTAGGGGTTGATATGGATGTTCTTGTTGATGACTGTCTGAGGAGGGATGATTATACTGATGGGCATTCTCATTATCTTGAAGCAGAGCAATCCCCTGGCTGGAGTGTGGAGGATCTCGAGAAGCTCAAGATTTCACACGAATGTTTGAGTGCCATTTATTCGAAATATGTGGACGAAGTTTCTGAGAATCAGTCCATAGTGGAGAGTGGAGTGAATAGTAGGAGGATCAGAAAGGGAGGTGATGAATCTCATACATCTTTTGAATGGTGGAAAGGCAATTCCGATATGAGCAAAAAACTTTTCCTGAAACAGATACTGGATAAGGATGTTGGTTTGGATGCGATGCCTCCATCTTTTGTTAATGGACGCTTGGCATGCCAGAAGAGGAGAGCAAAAATAGAGGCTGCTAAGCTACGCATTAAAACAATTATGAAACCATGGGATGTTGTTCTAAGTGATGGGGGTGGTCTTTCCCTTTCCAAATGTGTAAATGTTGGGAAGAAGCGGAGGAAGATGCAAGTCGATATGGACTGGGAAGATTTTGTGATTGAAACACTTCTCCTTCATAAGGTGAACGAAGAAGAAATAGAGAAGGGGTACTATAACACCCTTTTGGACCTGCATGTCTTTGATTCTTGGGGTATGTAGGCATGATACATAGAATCTATACAACTTCTTTGAACACTGCAAAATTGTTGAGATGTTTTTTGCCCAGCGGATTTTGATTTAAATATTGACAGAAAAAAGAAAGTCGGAATATGTTTATTGTATTTACTGGAGATTAGTGTCATTGGAAGATCAATATGTGGATTATTTCTTAAGCTATATCTTCTGTAGTCACTTGACTTGAAGGACTATTGCATCTTTCTTACTCGCCGCACTCTGTTTCTTAATTGTGCTTATCTGTATTTCATCTGCAAGTTTCTTTAGTAATTTGCTTCAAATTTTGAAAACCATTGTTGATTGACGTTCAACTTTACATTTTTCGCACATTTTATGTGGCGTGATTACTTTTACCAAAGAATATATGATAAATGGAATTGCTTGTCAACTGAAAGTGCTTTGGAGTCGCACAGTTTTCATACTAAAGCTGTTCATGGCTAGAGACTTTCTGCACCAGACCTTACAAAGTTGAAAGGTTTTTGAATTTCCTTAGTTCTCAAGGATTACTAGTTACTAAAAGCTTACATTCATGCCTAAGTAACATCTCTGTCTCTTTATGTTTCTCTTTCTCCATTATTCTCCCCCTTAAAAAAAAACCGCTCATGACCTTAATGTCACTGTTATTCCACAACGCCGCCAAAAATATTTTTCCGGAAGTTCGGTAACTCCAACTTTATCTGATCTCGCTTCAAAATTTACGATCAGTACTTTATTTGCATTTTGGTTGTTATGAATTCTTAAGAAACATTGTGGATCTGTTTGCTCGTTTTCTTCCAGGTATATATTTGCACTTTGCATGCCACTTTCCAAAAACTTATGCAAATCTATAACTGCAGATGTTTTGTAGAAATATGATTTCTGCTGTTCTGATAGAATTTATCCACACAAGCTGAAAATTTTGAATTATTTAATTCAGGCACAATTTCCATAGTTGAAATCTCTCTCACAAATAGGACCATATCAAATAAGCGTGCTCCTCATTAGCCATAAGGAGGGTTGCGACACTGATTATCTTTTGGTTCACTTTTTTCTTTTTGAAAATTTACTTGGTGGCTACGTCTACATAAGAGCTTGATCATGTTCTGTGACTAGACCAAGCTAGATTCATTCTGATTCTTGTCATCGCTACTTAATGAATTGCTTGTACAGGCCTATGTTATATTGGCTCTTTAGAATGTGAGAAGTACCTGTGTCGGACACTCGACACTTAGACATGGGTATGGGGGATAAGTGTCCGATACATTTCATAGGATATGCTATTATGAACACTATCTTCGAGTGTTTTTTTAAATCCGTTTGGCTTTGAGACCAGACAAGTTTTCAAGTAAAACCATATGCGTCACATAAAGCACCATTTTAGCTTAAAAGTAATAATGGATATGATAGTTTTCTCGTGTCCCTTGTCTTGTGCTTTAAAAATTAAATGTATACGACACTTGGACATGTTAGAGTCCATGTAACATAGCATAGGCACATATGTTGGATAAGAATGATTCCCAAGTTTTTAAATCACTGAGGTTTTATTTTTAACACTTCACTTCCATCAAGGAAGCCCTAAATTGGAGACCATGTTGGCATAGACTATACAGAACTTCCCAGAGCCTGTATCATGAAATATGACCACAGCTGCTGCGAGTGTTACTAAGGCAGCAGCCAAAACCTCATCTGGGAAACTTTTGGTAATGCCAGCAATGCTCTTGGAGTGAATCTTTCCAGCCGGTGGTTCACTAATGGCTATCTCTCCAACTGGAGGGCATAACATGGGCTCCTTAGCTTTCACTCCCTTGAGTTTCTTGATCTGTTTCTTCTCGATATAAATGCTTATCTCGCCGTCATAACTAACGAGGTTGTTAATCATTCGGTAGTTGTGTTCCGTCTTGCAGCATCCACATGTACCAGGTGGTTCTTACTAGACCTATCTCGATTACCTCTGCAAGAGGCAGTCCAAGTGGTAGTCCAATTTCTTCAAGAAGGGCGACTGCCATCTTTATTCCCTAGTTCTGGCCCTTCTTGACAACTCCTCCTTCGTTTTCTGCCATGGCTGAAAAATTGTAAGTTCTTGATGACATTTATTTTGAATATTGGAGAGCTTATTATATACTGGGTTGCCACATGCGCGAGACAACCTTTACCTTTATGAAAGTCCAAGGTTAGTAGCGTTATATCAATAAACGAGTCTGATGTTTTCTTTGATATGGTTCTCATCACTATCCAAATAATCATGTTTTGCAGATATGTCTTGGCACGTTTTTTAGGATATGGCTATCATGTTCATCTAAATAGTCCTGTTCTGCCATTGTCTTCTGATAAGTGCCACCACATTCCAATTGTTAAGAGTGACATTTGTGTCTGCTCTCCTGACATCCAACAGTATACTGTTTCTCAAGGCTAACATCCTTTTGTTTTTATACCACTAGACATTATTGTGTGTTAACATCTACTATTTGTCACGTTTATCATTTATTTGCTCGAGCTTTTTAACTTCCTCTGAATACAGATGTTGCAACCCTAAAATTCCAGTCCACTATTTTATTCAGAACAATTGTGTCGGCTGGATGATAACTAACAGTACTACTGTTAAGTGATGTAAAGAAAAAAAAACAAGGGTTTAAGGCCACATTTTCCTATTTGTCTATGAATAGGTCCTGGGGGGCGAGAGAAACCTCAGATGACACTTGAGACGTCTTGTCTCTTAGTACTTGATTGAGAGACCTTTTTAATGTTCCACTTTCAATGCCCCGGTAGTTGAGGACGAGACTTGTACTGTGCTAGATGTCTATCTGTATTTATGTTTTAATTGAGATCATCTCCACCAAATTGGCTACACTAGATGCTTATGACAGCATAGACGGAAATCTTAGATAATTGCATTCTGCGTGGTTGGAGATTAATATGGTTACAGTTGAAAATGTACCGCTCACTAGTTCGAAAAGAAAAACACGGAAGTCATGCAACTACAAATCCGCATTTCCTGTCCAATTGGTTAATGAGCTCAAATAGATTAAACGTCCGTTTACTTAGCATAGGTTTGAGCATTGCCTGCTGCTATCCGATTGTCAACAATAGGCGATTAGATTTTGGCCTCTAATAGTATTTAACATTGGCCTTCGTACACACAAAATTTGCATCACGTAGAGAACTACTTGGATAATGAATAATAAGTGGTCATGCAAAAGAAAGGTGGAATTGTTTTGACTGGAAAAATGAAAAAGAAAAAGAACAGGTGAAATTTAATAAGATTTATATGCCCTGGAATATTTTCACGTTTGAGTCGCCTGTACAAGTTTCTACGTATTATGCTGATAAGTACAAATATGCTACTATGTTCCTTTGCATGTATAACACCTTAATTGGGGATGGCTTGTGGCATAGGCAAGTGAATGTGCAAAACTTTCGAGGTTTGTTTCCATCTAGAGATAATTCTTTGTTCTTTTCTGAGTACGGGTATTCTTTGATTATTCCACGGTTAAGAAACGTGCAAATTCAGGATTAATTAATATCAAGTAATCTAGTCATTCTCTGATGCGTGTGCTTCTCTAAGTGGTCATAGTCTATTGCAGTTTCTCATAAAATGAACACCTTTTGTGGTTTCTCACGTGAATTTTGGGTCTCCTTTTAAGTCTTAAGGTGCCCCGTCCATATACTTCTC
The DNA here is from genome assembly GCA_033070095.1 of Escallonia herrerae. Taxonomy (NCBI): domain Eukaryota; kingdom Viridiplantae; phylum Streptophyta; class Magnoliopsida; order Escalloniales; family Escalloniaceae; genus Escallonia; species Escallonia herrerae. Next base: position 32,230 of record JAVXUP010002768.1, read on the forward strand.
TCTGTTTCATACTATATAGTTCAAGCTTTTGCAGTTCTGAGATTTAAGGGGTACTTAGCATGCAAGAGTTGCTTCTATCTCTACATGAAGCTCACTTTTTCGTTTGCATCAAGTTTAACACATTATCTTGAGCTTTTAGCCACCCGGTGATCAGTAAGTGGTAGTACGCAACTCAGGCTGTATCTTATCTATCTTGTAGAAAGAGCGCAGTGCATGTTTTTGGTGCACAGTTTATACTTTAGGAAATACATAAGCTGACGGAAATTACATGTGGAAAATGAGTATGAATAGATGAGTGCACCATGTATGAAGGCTGAATGACATATGAAGATTGACTCATAAGAAGAAGTTTATGATTATATAGGCGATAAAAGGGTTAATGGTGGGGATATAGGTCATCTGCTTATAGGAATCTACATCAGGGAGCTGTAGGCCCTAGATCTTAGTAATAATCAGTACCTTATAGATTCGGCAAGATTTTATTCTTACATAAATTAAGTTAATCTATCTGTGAAGACATGTGATTCTGAATAGAATATGGTTTTGGTAGGATTTGATCAGTAGCATAAATTTAATTACTCTCTAGTAGGTTATTATGATGGAATTTTCATTACGTCATTGGTTTGCTATATTCTACGGAATTATTTGCATTCAGTATGACTTATTGTATAAGAACAATTGGTCTTAGTGTTTTCTTAAGTCAACCAGTTCCAACGTGATTCCACATATAATAAAAGAGTTCATTTTGATATTCAGGGTTGGAGAAAGATTCAGGTATTATAAATTCTGTCAAGGTGGCCGTTGTGCTATTAGCGTTGATGTTGGCAATGTTTGGATGCCATGCAGCAGCAAGTGGAATACTGCATAGGTAAATGCACTTATCAGTGCTTTGGCATTGACATAGGCTATGATGAATGCTTCAAGGACTATATTCTACTTTTCCAGATTCTCTTCCCTATGCGCATGAGAGATTCAGGAATGGCCCCTCCCAGCGTTGCACATAAAACAAGTGCAAGGAGCAACCAACGCTTCACCAGGTTAGAAGCAAAACAATAAGGTTGCCATTGGCTTGAGAGAAATGGCTGCTATTTAACATAGATTATGTTATGCTCTCTTGGTCTGTGATATGCTATTAGGCATACGTGTACTTAAGGAAAGATTCACTAGATTAAATGGCATTGAAAATTATTGAGAAATGGCTGCTATTTAACCAAGATTGCCATTCAATCCGCCACGCCTCTCCCAGAAAGGCGAGAGGTCCACAGTAATTATTTTGCCATATTATTTCTCATTGATGTGAATTGCCACTACAAGTAGGTGGGTAATATGAACTTCATTGCGTACTTTTTGGTTAAAAATGGCAGTCACATGGAATTCTAAAGCAGGATGGAAGCGTGAAACTCAATATCATACGAGCTTGACTGTACTACCAGATATTGTTCTAGTTGGACGGTGATAATGACATTGAATCTGCATGATCTGTGATGACCGCGCACCACAAACTGAGAATTCTCAAAGATAAGGAGTTTTAGGCCATGTACTTTTACATTTTTCGTTTTCCATGATGGTAAAAAAAGATGCTTTTTGGCGTGTACTTTTACCATTTTCTGTATTCGTTTTGGATAAACATACCGAAACAATGCTGAAAAGCTGAAAACAACTCAGAGATGTTTTCAGCTTTTCTTTATAGACCTCATTCCAGCGTCAGGGAAAGCTTACACCCAAATTCACTGTTCACCCATTTCCTACACCCTATGTGCATGGTCACATCAATTTAAGGCAGAGCTCTCCTCCCTCCCTCTCTCCTTTTCTCTTCCGTTTATCCCCATCATTTTCATTCCCAATGAATGGACCAAGTCTCTCTCACCACATCCCTTACACTGCCCATACCTAGACGCAAGCTACCGACCTGCGAAGACCTAAACCAGAGACGATCGAGATGCCGGTTGCTGCCGTCTCCCAATCAAGTACCCAAGAGTCCGCGACGGGAGAGAACGACATCGCGTCGCCTGAAAGCTGTTCAAGGTACCACCACCACATATGCTGCTCTCATCTCTGTTTCTGTTTTATTTTTGGTCGTTGTTGGGTTAATTTTGTTGGGTTTGAGAATTTGAGGTGCAAAGGTGTTTGTCTCACTGTTTGGTTTGATGATTACGGGGTTGGTTTCTGAAATTAGGGTTGGGCTTCTTAGATTTGGGTGCGATTGAACGATTTTTTAGCTCTATTTTGGGGTATTGGTGATAGGGAATGTAACTGTGTTCAATCCTTCAGATTAAGGTTCTTGGGTTAAATCGGATGTAACTGTGCTCTCTCTCTCTCTCTCTCTCCCCCTCCCTCCCTCCCTCTCTCTCACTTCCCTCCCTCTCCACCATACACACACACATGAACATGGGTTATGGTCTGTGGAGTTAAACCCAAAATGGGTACTGGTGACTCCTAAGTATAAAGTGTGCAAAAGAGAAAAATATGTGCGTGACAGAGGAAGATGGGTGTGTTTCTGAACAAATAAATTCAGCTTTCCTGCGGATCAGCGGCATCACTGTTCTCCATCAGCGGCAATATCACAGACCCCCCTGTGTTTTCAAGTAATACTAAAAGGCACCTGAAAATTATTTTTCCCTTCATTCTAGTTTCTGGTGTTAATGGCTTGGCATTTATTTTGGGTTCGATTTGGGATGACTTTTCTGTTTTTCAAAGTTAGATTTCTACGACTGAATTAGGGAGAGTTTTATGCTGACAAGTACCATCCCCTTTCCTGGTGCGCCATATGATGTTTCAGGTTTGTAATGGGAAGTAAGTTGAGATCACTGCATTTGATGCTGCGCTCTCGAGGATTTTGCATTAATGGATTGTTTTTCTTTGGAATAATTTTAAGTTCACCAAATAACATCCCTTTGTTCAATCATCCGGCCACCCACCCACCATCTGCCCCCAGAAAGGTAATGTGAGAGGAATCTCCATGCGTCAAGGGAGAATTTTGCTGATGCACACATGTTGGTTGCAGTAACTGATTTCAGTTGCTGCAAATGTGTTTTTCTTGATTTCAGTTGCTCCTCAATGTGTTTTTCTTCAGTGGTCAAGATGTATGAGAATTGGCATTGACTTTGAGTTGATTAATTGATTTATCAGAAGTTGCGTGAAAATCGGGATTTAAGCTTAACACCTAAGTACTGAAATAATAGCTTCTGTAGTCCCTTCAACTGATCTGAGAAAAATGGTTGTGCTCCTGCCTGAAATGCGATCAGAGTTCCAAAATGTGGTACATATGAGGATAGAAATTGCTTTCTACTTAACATTTGAAATCTATTTTGCATGGTCTAAAGAAGAACTTGCTTTCTACTTAACATTTGAAATCTGTTTTGCATGGCTCCATAGACTTGATGATTAGAGTTTGGAACCAAAATTCTCAGGCAACTGATAACTATAGCAAATACTCTAGATTGTCTGAAGCAACCTTTTCCCGGTATGTTTTAAATGTCTACTTGCCTTTGTCTTTGACATGATACTGTTACAAGAATCTGGTACTAGATAGGCAACATAAGTGATGTGTCAATATTGCCTTTTGGTAGGTCTTCTGCCTATGTGAGTGATCCCATATATGCAGAATTGTAATATCCCATATGATTTTTTTTCTAGTTATTTAAATTATAGTAAAGGGTTTAGGCCCTTTTTGTACTATCAGAAAGTTTTGGTTGGGCTTTGAATAAGTACTGAAAGTTGGAGGGATCTTTTGATAATTTTCCATCTCAGAGTTTCCTTTAAATTATGATTGGGATTTTCGGCCCCCTTTACTCCTCCTGCTTCTTCTTCCTTAAGGCCTGAGAGAGCAGGGGAGAAGGGTTTGGGCGGCTCGTTAGATTCCAAAAGTACCAATAGCTTGATTAAGGTGAGAGATTCTAGCTTTCTTGTTGTGGTAAGGGTTTTCACTCTTTCGTATCTCGTTGACTGTTTTTAACTCATAAAAGTAGTGATGGATTGTTTCCGAAATCCAGTTGCATTAATTTTACATGATTCCCAAATTTTTCTAAAAGCTGTTAACAAGCCGGTTAGTGTTCATCCATGTTTACACCGTTTGTTAGGTTACATCATTTGTTCATGTTTGCACTGTTTGGTCTGCTATCTAATTCATCCTTGCTTAGGCTGTAAGTTGACTAGAAATTTTATCCATGTAGTCTCTTCCATTAACTTGTGCCTTGCATGACTGTTAGTAGAATTCCTTGGTCATGCCTTCACATGACAATACTTGACGTTGAAATGAGAATCTGCTCTTTATCATTCTATCATCCCACTCAAACCCATGAATATGTTGTGCGGTTACAAGTATTCCGCCTCCTTGCACCAGCTTCTGATCATTTTGCTCAATTGGTGGTTTTGCCCCCATTTTCTTTTATTTACAGGCATGATTCTTATGTACTCTTATCATAATAATTGAAACAAAGTCTGTCTATCCTCTGCGGTTGTGCTGTGTCATCTTCCAATTCGTACGCCATTAGTACCCTTGGCAGATTAGTTTTAATCCCTTGCCAATCACCAACAGTTAAACAACTTTGTGGCTTAGTCTTATGTTGAACCCTTTTTGGTGTTCTTCTCTTTTTGTCCTCCTTGAATCAGTAACCCATGCTTCACTTGGCCATCTTGTACACACTTCATTTTTCACTCGTTCAATCTTGGCGTTGCGAACAGTTCCATTCTATAATTTGGATGTGTGGTGCTTTGTACTCCTGTTTATCGGCTTGCCTAGTATACGCTTCTGTCTATTGAAATTCGAGCCATTAGTACCACTTGCTATGACACTTTTTGAGAGATTCGAATATGTTCCCAGACTTGCACCATAACATATATGTCAGATATTTGTTACGTTGTGGTATACAATCATTAAGAAGAACAACTCTTTTTATATAAAGTGGGAGTTTATAAGACAGTCACTCCGGTGACTTTTGTAGTTACTTTTATAGTCATCTCGTGGGTTAGTAACTTTTGCAGCCATTTTTGGTGACTCTTGGATAGCCCTCTAGACGACTGTACTATGCTATCGGTATGTGTTACGTACCTTCGGGTTGTGTTCGATTTGGGTCCTCAAGATCAGTTAATGATCATTTTGCGTCTTTGTTTCGTCTTATTTATATCATTGTCATTTTGTTATCACTTACTCGTTAAAGTTTGCCTTAGTTTGTAACTTGCGATTATTTCATCGTTTTTGGGCTATTCGAGCTATGCCCTTTTTGTTTGCTTTGTCTCTTACCACAAGTAGGAGACGTGATTAGAAGCTTTGGCACGCTTGGAGAGCTAGAGCATTCATTTTATTAATGTAATCGAATTTCAATATATTTTGGATACTTTACTTGGATGTGGGTAATCTGATTTGGAATTAGATTTTTTTAATAGGCTTTTAGCCATGGTTTTATTATTTTATTTTGGTTGGAATCTTAAGAGGATGGAGTGTTCTTAGGTCTTTTATGTGATGGAGACATTTGATCGCTAATGTTTTAACTACTCCGTTTTACACTAGGTGTACTGAAAATATTGTGAAATGTTGTTTCGATTTTGGATTTAGTAACGGCTTCCAAAGTCGGGGGCATTACAAGGATAGAGATCCATAATAATTGTATGTGCTATTTTTACTATATGTGCCGTTAAGCTGATTATTTCTAATTGTCTATGTTTATTGTGAGATTATAATGCCCTGTTGGATTGTTGTATTTATCGGTTGAAGGCCCGACATTTACGACTAAACTTGGCAAAAAATAATCCGTACCCGTGGGTAGCCTTGACCAATTAAAAAAACCCCGATAAGACCCATTTTTTTTTTTTTTGTTACTTGGGTACTAGCAACAACTTTGAGAGATAATGGGTGGCTTAGTTGTGTGAACATTTCAACGCTCCCTTGATATCGTATGTCAATCAATTAAACGTGTTGTTCGGGCTCTCCATTATCTTAGGATGTTAATGTTAAGGCCACAACAAAGTGCTCATGTCGATCCACACAGAGAACAATTCGAAGTACGGCCCCTTACTTCAAGGTACCCTTGAAAATGCAGAGTATGTTGTCCATTTATAAGTCATTCTTGTTGATCCCATGTGCGGTTAGACTTGGTTTTGGTCTAGCAAGATTGTATTAGTGGGATTGTCATGACTACTGTGGCTGCCTATGCACACAAGTCTAAGATGAATGCATGTCGTTTTAGGAATATGGCTATATCTCAGAAGGTGATAGTCGCGTACACACGCATGGTTTTTCATCTCTGTTGGAAGTGCAAATGATTTATGGGTTCATGTCGAGGTTATCACATCCCTAGAAGTTCAATTCTCTCCACCTGTTGGAAGTAAGTAATTGAATTATTATTACTATCTTATGATTTGTTATAGTGCAATTTACCTATTTCCTAAGGATAATGTCAAATCTATGCCTTAGAGTATCACCCGAATACAGTTTAAGTATCTGAAGTTTTAAAAATATCAAATGAGTGCCTAAAGTAATGAGTCCGATGGGTTAATGAAAGTTAGATGCTGTTAAACAGTACGGGGCTAAGACTGTCTTTATAATAAAATATTTCTTGCGGTCCGTGTCTTCCTAAGGGTGTGTTTGGATATGAGATTTTGAAATACTATGTATTTCTAAATGTCTTCATTTCGAAATCTCCTGATTTACAAATTCTATCATTTTGAAATATCTTGTTCGGAAGAAATGAAGCAAAAGGCTGTTAAAAAAGGTGGGAGACAGGATTCTTAAAGAACAGGAACTAGTTATTATGGATTTGTAAATTACTGATTCGAGTGGATTCGACAAATAATCTACAGTTCAAATCACTCCAAAATAATTCTTTTTTGAACTATCAAAACAAGATATTTTGTCCAAGTGATTTATAAAATACTCTACCAAAATCAAATTTTCGGCTCAAATCTTATATCCAAATTCCAAACACACCTCAAAAGAGACGGGTCATAAAAGAAATGCGCACACCATTACATAAAGAAAGAACACACGCGCACACTTAGATCAGTACACGCACACGTCCATACACATTAACACGTATATACATATTAGCACGCGCGCGCACGTACACAACATGAACACACGCACACAGAGTGAATCTCGGACACACACCATCACGAACACATGCACCACACACGTACAGTCAATCTCTTGCACACACCATCACACGGACATAAACGCGTAATCTCATGGCCATCAACTCCATCACTGCCTCCAATGGAGGCCCCCCACCCACCAGATTGTAACAAATCCCACACACCACCGCTAAAATCTCGATCAATGGCCACAAAATCAATCACCAAATCTCATACGAAAACTCATCTATGAGGGAAAATCAAACCCTCGAAGACTACCTTCCTCCAAAGAAACAGCGTTACACAAAAGCAAATGTGCCAATCTCCAATGCTCCATTCCCACCATTCATAAGATGCATAACCTTGCAATTTCCTTCCTTCTTACACTTTGGCCCCTTCATGCCAACAATATCACCCGCAATCCCATTATCACTATAGCACGCCAACCCACCCGAATCGCCCACTTTTTCATCTTCCTCTTTGCCTTCTGACAAACCAAGCAGTTGCATTAGCAATTGGATTTTGTCTACTCATCGTTTTGATTGATTTCTTGTGGGTCTATGCCATCGTTTTGATTCTTGTGGGTTCTCTTCAGGGCTTGATTGGGAGGTGGGTCTTCATGGGTTGATGGGAAATCAAGGGAATTTGAGAGAGATGATAGAGAGTACGAAAAGAACAGTGTCTTTATCATAGAAGAGAGCATTACCCTCAGGCATTTTAATAACTCATTTGATTAAAAAATAATAGCTTAGATGCTTATTTGATACTTTTCAAACGTTAAACATTTAAGCTGTACTGCATTAATACTTTAGGACACAAATTTTGCATCAGCCCTATTTCTTATTAAATCAATACATGTGTAACGGTTCACAAATAAGTATTATATCGTCTATAGTGGTTATGATAATGTAAATGGCTATTTTAGCCCCATTTCTGGCAAGCGATACGACCTTCATGACTTTGACGGAAAGAGGAATGCATCGAGAGGACTCATGGAAATGTTTAACTACAGACACACATCTCTACAGGATGTTATTGACCGATGCTTTGGTATCTGAAGGCTCGCTGATGCTGAATTACAATCCAATCAGGCAAAATAGTGCTGTTAATGCTTGTTTTGTTTAGCACAACTTCATTTGGTTAAATTCGTCAGACCACCTTCTTTCATGGATTATATGAACGAAGGCAGGGGAGTAGCCAACGAAGAGGCAACTATATTTAAAGGCCTTGACTGGCCGTCGACAGCTTGTAATCACCTGGCCAACTTTAGAGATGGGGTGGCTGATCATACATGGAAGGATCATCTTGCAGCCACTAACAACTGTTGCCTTAGGTGATTGCGGTGCAACTACTTATTTAACGTTAAAGAGTTGTGTGAACTCCATATAGATCAAACAATTGAAGTGCTTTATTTTGGATTTTTTTTGTGTTGTATGCTTTGTTTGTCAATGGTGCAAAACTTGAATGTTTACTTCCACTTGTTTAACTTGTTGTGACTTTTCAGAATGTGTTTATCTATGTAGGATTCATTTATTTAGGTTTAAAAATTACACTTCACAAATTATCTGAATGAACTTTTCAAATTATTTATAGTACTTCCATGACAATAATTTACATTATTTTCTAGGGTTTTGTTTCGAGCAAAGATATCCTCCTTCTAATATGTTTAGAAACAGAATTCCATATGTTGGTGTACTAAGCATTGCAGTTGACGGTGAGATATACCATGTACACACTAATTAAACAAAAGAATGGTTTTTACGAGCATGCAACTGAAACTAATGATAATGAATCTATATCTATACTACGTATAAAAGTACTAATGTTGTAAATCATTTCTAGATGTCCTCCGTTAATTACATCAATAACACTCCTACCCTCCCGTTTTGACTTCCTTTTAAATTTGGTTGAAATTAAATGAATATTGGGTAGTGAATATATTTAAAATATGAAAAAATGAAAAGTGTGATGAGAAAGAAAAACAAAACAAAAAAATTCCTTTATTGCTTCCTTTTTAATTTGGTTGAAAAATGAAATAAATATTGGATAATGAGAACTGTGATTTTTTCCCTTGTATTTTTGGGTTAACTACCAATTGAAAAAACTGAAATAAGTGAAAAAGGAGTTAAGAAACAAAAAAAAATAGTTGGAAAAACAAAAACAGAAAAAACAGTGTTAAATATGCATCGAATAATGAAAAAAAAATAAGGCTCAAATATGGCAACAATTTGAACTGAAAATATGTTCAGTTATTGCAGTTAAAGACCATGTGCTTTGATTTTATATTGATAAAATACAAAGCATCCGGTCTTGAAAATTACATATCTTAAGTATAAACGATAAACCGATTTGACATATTACAAAAACAAATACATAGATTCTTTCTTTTAATTTCTCTATTTACTTTTATTTTCAGCAGCACCATCAAACATTTTTTCAATCCAGAAGTTTATAAAGAAGATTTTCAAATATTAAACTGATTACAATTGCAAATATCAAATATACATTTCCTAAAATGAGTCACAAAAGAAATAAGAATATAACTAAATTATATTAGTTGATTCCAAAAAGTTAATGATATCACTTCAAATATTATTCCCGACCACATCGACGTGCTCCATACTAGTTGTACTTAAACGACACCATATGTATAGTATTTGTAAGTGGTTGTAAGATTTTCAATGCCTAATAAATAGATTGTTGTAGTTGTTTATAATAACACATCAAGCATTACATAATATTTGATGCCAAGGAATATGGGTTCACAGTCGATGTGGAGGTGTCACAAGGAATACAGTCCGAGTTAGATGTCAAGTATGTTGATGTGGGAGACAGCAAGGATGAAGCAAGGGCAGAGACCAAGGGCTTCCCAAACAGAGCCTAAAGGTGGCAGTGCTGCGAGGGCGATGGCGCAGGATGAATACACGACGACATTCACAGTCTGATATTTAGGTCCAGAGTTAGGGTCCTGTATGTTTTTCTCTTTAGGATTCTAGAGTGAGGAAGTGAAAAATGTTCATGTGAGGGAATTCTATCCAAATGAATTCTCAAGACCTCTATTTATAGAGGTTGAGATGATGATGTCATCACGCGACACTTAGCGCTCCCCAAAATTGACACGTCACCGAGGGGTCCATAGCTACCGGTGCTCCACGGACTGTCGAATCGCATATTCACCTGGCCTGCCCCGTATAACCTCGCTCTGTCTGTCTAGAAAGACTGGCTCCCATAGTGTCGGTGTGGCCAGAGAACCCTCTTAATCTAGCCACCAATCCAAGCCCTTGTAGAGTCCCATAGGCCAAGCAACGTTGGTGAAGACCCGACGCCCAACTACCAGGCGAACTAGGCGCGACGCCCTCTGAAGACCTGCTCCCATCTAGGAGTAACCCGGGGGTCATAGTCCATAAGGGTGCCGACATAAGCCCCCAGTGCTGGAGCACGCAGGCCAGTCACCAAGACACCCTGGTAGAGATAGTGTCCCGGAGGAGTCGCCTATCCCGCGGGTGAGTCCTTGTGCCGGAGCACATGGAGCGCGTTAAGATAACATCGCAGAGGAGCCATCTACCGGACGGGCCGAGGTAGCATCCCGGAAGAGCCGTCTACCTGGCGGAAGGGGAGTTGAAAAGCTCCCTGGAAGAGATAGTACCCCGAAGGAGTCGCCTATTCCACAGGCCGAGGTAACATCCCGAAGGAGCCGTCTACCTGGCCGGCCGAGGTAGTATCCCGGAGGAGCCGTCTACCTGGCCGGCCGATGTAGTATCCCGGAAGAGCCGTCTACCTGGCGGAAGGGGAGTTGAAAAGCTCGCTGGCGAAGATAGTGTCTTAGAGAGCGAGCCTATCCCGTGGGTGAGTCCTTATGCCGGAGCACTCGAAGCGCATCGAGGTAGCATCCCGGAGGAGTCGTCTACCTGATGGGCCAATATAACATCCCGAAGGAGTCGTCTACCTGGCAGAAGGGGAGTTGAAAAGCTCCCTGGCGGAGATAGTGTCCTGGAAGATGTAACACCCCGGAAATCCGGAACTCCCTTGCTCCGGACCCCTGGGACGTTAACCTATAATATCACACAGATCAGAGCACATATCAAAATTTCAAATTCTTAAATAACATCACGCTAAGTTCTTCCAACACATAAAGTTCCACAACAAAAGTTTCCTGACTTAAGATGTTACAAGCCCCGTACATAATTCTTAACCAGCACACTGACTATACAGGCCCATGCAGGGGTCCTATGTACATAGTCTAGAGTGGATGCCCTAAAAGCCTTACCTGATGCTGATCTCCCTCACACAAGCTACCGCTACGGACTACCTGCAAAACAAAACAATTAAGGGTGAGCTTTTGAGAGCTTAGTAAGGTCGTTCAAAATAATCTCGGAGGGAGTTACAACAATTCAAAGACGAATAGTTCAGGCATCTCAAAATTGTGCTCAGACATTTTCGAACAATAAGTTTGGATACAATGCTCATACATTCAGAAGATATTGATCATGGGCACTAGCAATGCCATATAGGCAAGGCTCAGAAAATGTACACATGCATGATGTACCAGAATACTAGTCCATTTAGGTACTAGCCTGGGTTCCACGCATGATTCAGACCAGCCTTATAACACCCGCCTCAGAGCAGAATAGAACGGATTCCCATGTTAGTACACAGATCAATGCTCAATGCGCAATAAAAAATGAGTACCTATAGAAGTTCAATAATTGAATCAGGCTCAACATCAGGGCTTACTTGACAATAATATAGCAAAATCAATGTACATTTAGAGATCAACAACAGACATGAGTAGACAAAAGAATAATTGTAAAAGCAAATTGATGGCTCGAGGTTCGATAGAAACCCTTACTAGGTTCACAGCTACAGTACCCTAACCGAAAAATCCTTACTTTAACCTAAATGGAACAGTCCAAAGATTAGAAGACAACCTACATCACTGTATTATAACTCAATATTAACTCACGCACATTCCCAGAAAGACCCCCTCGCCGGATGTGTAAAATTACCAAAATGCCCCTGGGATAAAATTACCAAAATACCCCTCGCATCCCTAATCACCGAAATTGCGTTCCCATGATTAAACTTGCTAAAATAGCCCTTTTATAGGTAAAATTACCAAAATACCCCTTCGGGGTGGTAAATTACCAAAATACCCCTAAGGGTTTCCGGCATAAAAAAATTTCCAAAAATATCTTCAAATATTATTTTAAGCATCCTAGTGTCATTTCTAGGCTAAAAAGTACTTTAAGAAATTTTTGCCAGAAAATCCCGAAGCGATGTCCGGACCAAGCGCTTAAAAGCCGGTTCGGCTAAAAATACCTATCAGCTTCGGAATGGTACGAAATTTTAGATACAACATCATATCAATAAATTAAGGTTCTCCTAAAAGTCTCAGATTAAAATAATTTAATTCACTATGCCAAATAATTCATTAATTTTAGTTAGCCAATACCCTAATTTAGCGCCCTTCGCGGGTACCAAAAATTTCAGGGCGTACGCCTCGTAAAAATATCTAGGGTCACAGTTTTGCACTTTGTCTAATTTTGATCTTAGATATTTATAAAAATTAGTTGAAAACACTGCCTAATTCATTCTTCTAGCCGAAGCACACTCACCTGCACACTCCCATACACACACTGTTATATATTTACACACCTTAATTTCACACCCTTACACACATTACAGCACATTTAACACTCACCCATATACATGAATCATCATATATATCCACCCGCACACACCCTCTCAAGAACACACTTCTAAGAACACCCACTGCCCAGCGGTTTACACACACCCACACACACTTGGCCACTCTGAAACACACCCCCCAATCCCACTCAATTCACCATTACAGACCCATTATTTCTACATACTCACCTACGCCCACGACAGCCATGAATGCCCACATAAACCTACAACATGCACACGAACACACAATTGCACACTCCTTGCCCTAAAACACCCACCAAATCCATCAACTCCTTAAACCCAAATTCTCTCCTCATACATATAAACTGGCACATAATTACGTAATTTACACACACATATAAACCGAAACCCCAACATGAACACATGCAACTCTCCCCAGTGCTCATGGCCACCCCACACGCGGTATACCCACTGGAACTACATGCTATGCTTGCAATAAAATCAAACCCAAGAGTAAGAGGGTTACAATGAAGATCCTCCTCCTTGAGCCCTGTTCATTTTTCTTCACGATCATCGTTCCTCTTTTTCTCCTTCTCTGTTTCTTCTTCTTCTTGCCTTGTTTCTCTGCTTCTCTTTTTCTCCTTTGTTTTTTCCTTCTCCTTTCTTTCACCCGAAAGTTTATCTTTCCCATTAAAAAATATTATATTTAACTTAGTCACCTAACTAAGATGAGGTGTCAACCCTGTAATAAAGTCTTCAAATTATACTTCATGAAATTATACCATCAGCCCCCAGCTTTAAATATTTGTAAAAGAACCCCCGAACTTTTTTTACGCGCCCAAAACTATGCGGATATTACAGAGGAGTCGCCTATCCCTGCTGGTGAGTCCTTGTGCCGGAGCACTTGTAGAGGGTTGAGGTAGTATCCTGGAGGAGTCGTCTACCTGACGGGTAGAGATAGCATCCCGGAGGAGCCGTCTACCTGGCGGAAGGGGAGTTAAAAAGCTCCCTAGCAGAGATAGTGTCCCGGTTGAGTCTCTTATCCCCGAAAGATGCTGCACACTCCAAAGAGTGGGTCGAAGCATGTTCCACGTCCATGGCAGGGGCGCATGGTGTGTTGCCCGAAGGCATGAAACATGATTGTGGCGCATGGGCGCGATGAAGTGTGTATGCTACTGGGGGTACGACATTGTGACAGAGAGCCTGGGGGCACGACTGTAGTAGTGGTGCAGCACACGGGCGTGACAGAGAATGTGAGGTGATGGTACGTGGGTGCCGGTGATGGGGGTAGCAGAGATGGAACGCGGGGTGATGGGGGTAGCGGAGACGGCACGAAGGCGACATGGGGTCGCAGAGATGGCGCGTGGTCGACGAGGGTCGAGGAGATAGCACCAACGCGACGGGCAATGAGGGTCGCGGAGATGACGCCTGGGCAACGGGCGACGAGCGTGGCGAAGTCGTCGAGGGTAACGGACGTCGAGGAATCGGCGTGGGCGACAGACGTTGTGAAGTAGGCATGAACGACGGACGTTGCGGAGTCGGCGTGGGCGACGGACGTCATGAAGTCGGCGCGGGTGACAGACGTAGGCGAGTCGACGGGGGAGACGGATGTCACGGAGTCGGCGTGGGTGACGAACGTTGGCGAGTCGTCGCGGGCGAAGGACGTCGCGGAGTCGGCCCAGGTGACGGACGTCGTAGAGGCACATAACCCCTTGAAGAGAAGTGAAAGTGCTAAGGGCAAGGCCGAAGGCCAACCCTTGGGGAAAGACCAAGGACAAGCTTGGGGAAAGGCTAAGACCAACCCCAAGGGGAGGCCGAGCCCAAGGGGAAGGCCAAGGCCCACTTCCTTGGGCAATTGCCAAGGCACACCGACGGGTGACGTGCAGCATGCGACGTTCGAGCGCAAAAATGAGTTTCTTCAGTTGGAAGCGTTGAATATTTATGCCGACATGTCGTACAAAATATGACCCCGATTAGACCCTTAGGTGCAACCAAGATAGGTTGGGAATAATATTTTATTAGCAGTAAGAAGTATTTATTCGGCTATGCTCTAAATTAGGCCCGCTCCACTTTATTTGAGGCATGGTTTAGATTAAAAAAAATGAATATCAATGACCATAAAATGCGATAACATCAATATTCGTTAAGAATCTAGTAGATATTTTTTCGGGCACTCAGCTTTCTTTGGTGATAAATTTAGCACACACCTCCTTGTAAAGCATTAATAGGCTTCAATTACAAATTGATCTACAATTCTAAATTGAATGACATCTACCAAACTCATCTGTGGTCAAAGTTATGGCACGTGTATGTACTTATTGTTTTTGTGCTAATGTCAAATTTGTGCCTAAACTATCATCCCAGCACATCTTAAGTATCTAATATTTCAAAAGTACTAAATCAGTAGTTAAAGTATGATTTTTAAACCAAATCAGTCTGATCGTTAATGGAAGCTGTATGTTGTTAGAATGTCCAGAGATAGGACTGTCATTATTAAGAAATGTTATATTAAAAAAATATCTGACACATCTGTTCCTAATTAGTTGGTCCATGTTATCTAATATGATGACATAGAATGATGATCTGGAAAAATAATTTTTTTTTACCTCTCCCCGTGATTATCTCTCTCTATTCTGCTATCTCAATTTCTCTTTCTAAGTTGGAGCCTGCTCTCTCTTTTCTTTCCAAGTTGGTCCATGTTATCTAATATGTATGTATATTGTACCCCACCATGTTCATACCAGACAAATCTTTGAGTGATCTGATATAAGCTCTTCTCTTAAGCAAAGTTAGTTTTGCATTAGTTTGAAGAGAAAAAACGACTTGAATATCTGCACAAACTGACAAGTATCTTCGCATAACAGTACTCATATTCTTGCAGAAAACGACTTGTACCAGAACAGAGGTCAACGATTTTGGCGGGAAGGGTAATTTGGGAAAACCAAATTAATTGATTTTAAAAAAAAAACTCATTTTTTTCTTAAGTCTACCCCTTGTTCAGATTTTTTGAAAAGTTACCCCACTTTTTCTTAAGTTTTCAAAAGAATCCCACCTTCCACAAATATTTATTCTCAAAACCCTTCATTTCCTAATTTTCCCTAGTCATTATCTTTGTTATTGTCGTGAGGAACTCTTGATGCAGGGCATTTACCTTAATCATCATGAAAAATTAGTACGCAAACGCAAACATGAAGTGTCATGCCAGCAAGACGAGCAAGTAAGATGAGAGTGAACAAATTTTGGATCTTTAATGATAGAGAAGCAAGGCTTACTAACGCATTTGAAATTTGGTAAGATTTTCTATAAGTGTACGCCCATTAATTTCTTTAAGTGTATTCTTTATCTAATGCTTTAGGGTTTTCCTAGCGCCTTTCAGGGTTCGTATGGAAGTGGGGCTTTTGGTTCTTTACTTGTAGCTGAGAGTAGTTGCAGATTAAAATTCAAGGTATACACCTTTCAGTTAAGGCTTGCGTAACTTTAAACTTGCACTATGACTGAATCTAAGGTAGAAAGAGGGTTAAAAGAGATTGAATCTACAAGTTTCATTTAATAGACTGAATCTGAAATTTTAGAATAACACATTTACAATATTTATATTTCTCGAGCTTCGTATTATTGACTTATTGGGTGGACGCCTAGTGCACGGGTACGCATGCTGATATAGACGTTAGACCATACGACGGGTCTAGCATGTAATGCCAGTATGCCATATCTTAATGCATTAAGCTTTACTTCTGGAAAAAAGGGTAGTGGAGGTCGTTTAGGTACAGCCAGGCTTGCTTTTGTAAGAATGCCTCTAGGTCCGTGATATTAGGCTTGATTAATCCTTAAATTTTGCTAGACAATGAAGGCTTGAATGTAACCCCATAATTTAAGAGAAATCAACAGTATAGTTTCTTTATCGTACATGAAAAATAAATTCTTTGTTAACGGCGAAAGTTAATAAAGTTAAAGAAGTGCAGATGAGATTCGTTCTTGAAGGTATTCGTGAAAATGCAATTAACCTTATCTAGTGACGGTTATATATGGTTATAGGGATTCTAGCCTTTTGATACAACCCTAGCTACAACAAATTTATTCGCCTTATGTGTTGCCCTTCACCTAGGGCTGACAAAATGACAAACCTTGACGAGTTGATTTTTAGCCATTACGGGGTCTACCTCTCTAGACCCCGTGTCACGGATCATATGGATCAACAAGGGTCGAAGTGGGTTAGGAAACTCGACCAGAGTTCAAATGGGTTACTCCAAAAACAAAAAAAGAGAAGACCCTACAGTGTCAAACTTTACTTTAGCGGTTGTCCACCCTTTCTCTCTAACTGGCGCTCCACCTTCGACTCGTGACTCTGCCACCTTCAAGTTCGACCTTAACTCTTGTCATAAGCACCTCTCGCCGTCCCCAACGCCGACAATTCCTCTTGTGTTTTTTTTGTCAGTGTCAGCATCTCTCTCCATCCTTGGCACCCCTCTTCTCCCGTATCAAGTAAATTGCTCTAAACCTATAATTGGTCTTATTTTGCTGTCGCGTTGATACTATTTTGATTGAGTCTGTTTAAATGAATTTTTTTCCCTTCCGTTTACATTTTGGCCCAATAGGTTGGATTATTTATATGATTTAAATCAACTCGTCAAACTTCACTTTAGCAGTTGTCTACCTTTTCTCTCTAACTGACACTCCACCTTCAACTCGTGACTCCGCCACCTCTGAGTTCGACCTTAACTCTTGCCGGAAGCACCTCTCGCCGTCTCCAACCTCTTAAACCTATTATTGGTCTTATGTTGCTGTCGCGTTGATTGAGTCTATTGAAATGAAAAAAAAATTTCCTTCGGTTACATTTTGGCCCGATAGATTGGATTATTTATATGCTTTAAATTAAATGTTTTGGTTGAGGCGTGCAAAATGGGGCAGGCCCTTACGGGCCTGACCCGAAATAAAGCAAGAACATCCGCGAAGGCCCGAAATTAGAACAACACAAAGTAACAAACCCAATAAGCACACAATATATTCCAGCCTAATAGTACTAAATTTGCACGGTCACCGACTCTCACTTCTGGTTCTTTTCTGGGCTTTCAACTTTTCACCAAGAATCCTAGGGTTTTGCAACCCAGATTTCCGACTTTGTTCGCCGAAGGTAATGCTCTGTTTGTAGATCCTTGTAATAGCTTAGACATCTTCAATTAGTGCATAACCATTTTCTAGTGTTTTTTTTTTTTGATGCATTGAGTTGGCGTTTTGTAGCTTTGAAACCGTAATATTGTCTCCTCGTTTTTCTCGTTGAAGTGCCAAATTTTAGAAATGGGTTTTGACATTTCTGGCGTAGACAATGATTTTACTTAGGGTTTGTGTTGTTTTTCTCTAGTGGGTGTAGAGGATTGCTGCTTGGTTGTCTTGTTTTGGTATCTCAACTTTAGGCTGCAAGAAAATATGTATAACATTTAGGCTGCAAGAAAATATGTTACCAACGCAAAAAAGGGTGAAATTGAAGTTTATTGAGTTTGTTCTCCATACAAGCTCTAGCTGAAAGGAATTTAGCTCTCCGTTTGTTTAATTCGATTTCCTCCCTTTGACCTTTTCTCGATTTCCTAGGATAGGTTTAGTACATGTAATGGTAACCCCGAGCAATTGCATCCTTTGAAGCCTGCTTTATCGTGCTTGTGATTTTATTCGCTACCTTTAGCATTGGGTTGTTGCTAGTAAAAGAAGTTAATGTAATTTGTTTGGGTCCATAGGGGAGATGATTTGTTTGAACTGAATTTCTGAATGTGAGAGACAGCCATTGATTTTGTTTCGGTTGATGCTTCCATAAGTGGTGCAGAGATGTGAAAATCTTTCCGTGTAGATGTGGATCGGAATCCCACGGATAAATAGATGATTTATCTGCACTTTTGAGAAGATTGGTAATTAAATGGAGTGGGGTTTAGGTTGGTGCCTGAGCATATATTTTCTTGCCTCAGTTTTGGTGCCTAAACATATATATGCTTGGGGAGAGGATAATGTTTCGTGTAGCCACTTCGACTTGCTTGGGACGAAGGCGCACTTGATGATGAGGGTGGATTATGGTATATACAGGTGGTAGTTGGTATGCCTATAGACAAAATTAGGGGTCATTGGACTAATTTATTAGACTTCTGTTTATCTACAAGTTTGGAGTTATGAGGCTTTCAGAAGTCTTGGTTTAACGAAAACGTGTGCCATTCTCTAAAAATTGGAGTTTTATGGTGTGCTGTTGATAGGGGTTAAGCTAAGGTGCCACTATATCACCATATTGTTCTATATATGAGTTTTGACTCATGGCCACCTGGTTGTAGGGTCCTTATAACTCTTCCATCTACTTTGTTTATGCCAATTTTCTAGTAATGGGGCCTCTGCTCATTTTCCTATAACTGTTGTTTCGGTGAAGACGTAAGGTTATGGCTAGCCCATTTTCTCAGCTATTGCACTTCTAACATGCTTTTAATGGAGTTTAGTCGGTTTAAGCCACTGTATTACCAAATTGTTCTCTCTCATAGTGGATGTAAATTATTGTTACCCTTGTGAAGTTGTGAACATATGGGCTTTGACTCATGGCCACCTGATTGTAGGGTCCTTTATACCCTTGCGTCTCCATTCACTATGTAATTCATATGTGCTAATCTCGTTTAGGGTGTGAAGCGACCTGTTAATTGGATACACTTTGGTGACTTTTGGTTGATGCCCCAACTTCTTTGGTTGCTTATTAAGCAAACACGTCTCTAATCAATATATGCATTATTTATCTCTCATATGGTGGACGCGAGAAAAGCATACTTGTGTTAGCTTGCTTTGGTTCATAGTGCAAATTGGATGTTTGCATCTTCGTAAAACCTAGCTTCATTGTATGGTGCTTGGACTTTCCAAATGCAGTTCATTTCTTAGTAGCAGGAAACTCCTCATACGGTGAACAAGTTAACATCTGAACTCGATCCTGTCAGTTGGACAAAGTTAGAACAAGTGAGAAAATACCTGAAAATCGAAACCTTTTCGACTCAATTCCTTATTTCCCTCTTCCTTCAAGTTCTTAAAGCTTCCTTATCCATGCTGACTACCGCTTGTCAGTCAATGCTCTCTCTCTCTCTCTTCAATTCATTTTTGGCCCCATGTCTAACCCTATTAGATGGGAGATGTGCCGCCTAGAAATGTCTCGAGAATTGAATAGCAGCACCTGAACTACTTTTACCTTTGTTATTTTTGAAGGCAAGTAGCCACTTGATGTGACGAGTACAAAGTAACAATTCACTGTCACTTATGATACTTTCAAGGATAATAGTGTGAACACCATAATTAAGTGTAAGATATAGTAAACAAATAGTAATACTATTGCATATCTATTTAGTTAAGCCGCTCCTAACCTAAGGTCTAGTTTTCCTTCACTTTGTTGTCCAGATTTCCTTTCCTGTCCTTTTTTCTTATTGACTGGAATGTCACTTTCCTGCCCTTTCCCTGTATGGACTCTGTACGTTATGGAAGAAAAACCAAACCTTAAACTATGTTGGTTGAATTCTAGACTTGGAACATTATTTCTTTTTGCTGAGCAGTCAGTCATAATTTGCGAGACAACCAAAAGAAAAAAGATATAATTTAAGACATTTGATAGATATTTGTGGCTGTTTTAATGGTAAGAAGTTACAGCTATTTTTATTGAGATCATTGACTGAGTTCCTTGATTGCCGTTCTAGGGTAGAAGTTGCAAAATAAGTAATGATGCAAGCAATGCAATGGGAGGGTGAAAGCGCCCTGTCTGTTGTCGGTCCAAGGCCTATGGATATGTCTGCTACTCCATATACTGGTCCTCAAGCACATGGGCCAAATGGAAAGCAGCGAAGTTCCAGTTTGGAGTCGCCAATCATGTTGCTAACAGGTCATCAGAGTGCTATATACACTATGAAGTTCAATCCAGCTGGAACTGTTATTGCATCTGGTTCTCATGACAGGGAAATATTTCTTTGGCATGTACACGGTGAATGCAAGAACTTCATGGTTTTGAAAGGGCACAAGAATGCAGTTTTGGATCTTCAGTGGACTACTGATGGGTCACAGATTATCTCAGCTAGCCCTGACAAGACATTGCGGGCATGGGATGTGGAAACAGGAAAACAGATAAAAAAGATGGCAGAGCATAACTCTTTTGTTAATTCATGCTGTCCTTCACGGAGAGGCCCTCCTCTTGTTGTCAGTGGCTCTGATGATGGCACTGCCAAACTTTGGGATCTGCGTCAAAGGGGTGCAATCCAGACATTTCCAGATAAATACCAAATTACAGCAGTCAGTTTTGCTGATGCGTCAGATAAGATATATTCAGGTGGAATAGACAATGATATTAAGGTATGGGATCTGCGTAGAAATGAGGTCACAATGACACTGCAAGGCCATCAGGATATGATAACTGGCATGCAGCTGAGTCCTGATGGTTCTTATCTTCTTACTAATGGCATGGACAACACACTTCGCATATGGGATATGCGCCCGTATGCCCCACAAAACCGTTGTGTGAAGATCCTAGAGGGGCACCAACACAACTTTGAGAAAAATTTACTAAAGTGTAGCTGGTCGCCGGATGGAAGCAAGGTCACTGCTGGTAGTTCTGATCGCATGGTGTACATCTGGGATACAACTTCTCGACGCATATTGTATAAACTCCCTGGCCATAATGGATCTGTTAATGAGTGTGTCTTCCATCCCAGTGAACCTGTCATTGGATCTTGCAGTAGTGATAAGCAAATATATCTTGGGGAGATCTAAACTTTACTCTTTTGTCCTTAACTTGTCCGGTATAGCTTAGAGAAGTAATACTTTTTGAGCCAGCGTGAGCATCTATGAAGGAGCCAGAAAGTTTGTAATTTCTGTTGTTTCTGTGCTGAATTATGACATCTCCAGTACTGAGGTACACATTTTGTTTACTGATAATTCTGTTTACATACGTGTGCATCTCCTATAAGTCTTTACGTGCACGTGTTACCGTTGCTCGTTCCTTTTCTTTGTTTCTGCTGCAATTTTATATCCAGATTGTCACTGCAATAAGACGTGTTTATTATCAAAGTCCTGTTGAATTTGTTGAGCGAACGTGGCTGGGGTAAGAATCTGTTTCAAAAGTTCAATGCTTCTTTCTTTGCTGACTGAAAACGTAACTAGCTATAAGCTCGCTGAGCTTTAGCATAAGGTGACAATAGAACTATAGTCATGAACTCATTGAGGTTGGCAGTCCTGGTTAAGTAGTCAGACCACTCTATTTGGCCCAAGTTACGCAGAACTAAACTGGATTGGGGATTGCTTTGCTAATACTCAACAGTGACTGTGAAAATGGCATTCATGTGTTTAATGGTTTTGTAGTGTGCCGAAAAAACGAAGCGAGCCCGTGCCGAAGCATATGTGGCTTTTGGCAAATTATTGTGCTTTTTTCTCAAAGCACGTGGTACAGTCGCTCCAAAGCAAGCATTGCTTTGGCAAAAGTCAAGGTTACTCTGTCAAAGAGGCTAGAAATAGCTTTTTAAGCATTCCTCACCGTATCATATGCATCATCTGTAGTTGCTGGTGACCTGCAGAAAAGATTTGAAGTAGAAACGACTAGATTTAAGGGTGAGTCATTAACTAAAACCAATAGATTTTGATCCTTGGATTGGTGGACAGCCTCGTTAGAAAGAGATCGACAACAAATCTGAGTCATCTATTAAAATCATTTGTATGTTGTCTCCATTTTTTCCTCCAGAATATTTTCTCCCTCTTCTCTCTTTAGCGATGGAAGTCCACCGCGGCAACCGCATACTGTCACCCCCACCTAACCCACCACCGCGATGGCCATACTCATGTTCTAATTGGATCATGTCAATCACATTCATGGCTTGTTCTTTGACTGCTTTTGATGTTTATGTTGTTACAAGAAGCACCCATGCAGCTATGAGGGCAATATTGAGTAATTTTGTTTTAGTTGATGCTCAATTCTTTGGCTTTTTTTTGAGTAAAACTTCATTAGTAAAAGGAGAATAATACATGGAAAAGAAACTTCAATTGGATTTCAGGGCTAAAGACAACAGCATCATTGCCCAGATCGTAGTAAAATCGAAAGCAAGGATCTGTAGAAAAATAGCAAGGCCGTAAACAGCCACTAATTGATTTGCCCTCCTGTATCAGCAAAATAATAAGACCCCAGCCAATATGAACTAGATTTGAAAAAGACAAGACCTAGCACTACCAAGTAAGAAACCCACCACAGAAGACCCATGTCCCGCTCTTTTTTTTTGGTTAATAAGAGAGTGACGTAAAACGAAAAGATGAGAGTTTTTACGGACATAGACTAATATCCATTGAGTCATGACATCCCCATAATATACACAAGATTATAAGCACACCATCATATATACATTGCTCAAACAAAAACAGGTAAAACCAAAGGAGTAGGTAGACAAAGGAGTTTTACTTAACCCGTCAGTGGTTCTTGTATTTGAGCGTGGCATGGCACATGGACGTCGAAAGAGTATGAACTTCATGTAAAAAACCAGCAGCCACATTTTGTACAGTAAAAGAGTAGAAGTCTGTCAAAATAGAGCAAAAGTCGTACATGATTGGTCCACTATGTCCAGGATGTCAGCATCATCAGAGAGCTACGAAAGAAGAAATTTTGAATTTGTCAATATAATTGAATGATGAAATCCCTTCTTTATAGCCCAGGTGACTGCTAGTAATAGGCCCCGTCCATAAGCTGTGTAAATATCATATGAGGGAAAAGAAATCGCAGTTGCACCACGTCTATGCATGTGTGTCGAAATAGACAATACCGAGACCAGCTGTAAGAGAAGATGGGTTTTGAGAAACATGGATGGCTAGGGAAACATTTATAGGATTAAGGCATTGACAGGTTTTATTGGTGAGAGAAAAGGGTGCTAAAAGTGATTGGGGGGAGAAGGAAATAAAGGATTGGTTGACAACAAATTTCCATTCCCATGCTCTTGAATAGGTTGGCAATTTGGTTATGGGAGATTTCTAGGTTGTGAGGGTAGGGTAATGGTGTAGGATATAATGTTGGACACTGATTGTTTTATCTGTTGGATGATGACTAAAGGGTTAAAAGAGACTTGTCGGAAAATGAAGTTATTCCGGTGGATCCAAAGGAACCATAAGGTGGTAAAAATATAAAGATGAGCGAGAATGAACTTATGGTTATGTAAGGGACTTTTCATCCAAGAAAGAAGCTATTCGGTAAGGGAGCCATGGATTGTGTCAGTTTTAATTCCAATGGGCAGTCCATACCAAATAGGTCCAATTAGACGACAACGTAGAAAAAGGTGGTCACTAGTCTCCGGGGCAGCTCTACAAATGGGGCATGTATCTGTCCGTGTGATTGATAAGCGAGAGAGTCTGGTTTTAAGTGGAAGACGATCCTAGAATAACTGCCAGGTGAAAAATTTCATCTTTAGCAGAAGAGGTAGGGTCCACAGATTTGTCCATTCCTTAGGGGTATATCGTAGTGAGAAAGAAGAATGAGTGATATTGCTTAGTATTTCAGAGAGCCGATTCTGATATAACATATGGTAGGCTGAGGAAACCGTGAAGTCCCCATTCATTATGTGTCCCCATACTTGCAGATCCTCAAAAGCGTGAGCAGAAATGAAAATGGTTTTAATTTTCTGGCATATATCTTGGGGAAACAAAGTACACAATAGTGGTCTATTCCAATCCCCATTAGTGATGAGGTCACTAACTTTCAAGATGGATGAGTCCTGACAGCGTGCTCTATTTAGACTCGAGGATGGGACACTAGGTATCCACGCTATTTAGACTCGAGGATGGGACACTAGGTATCCAATTATCTTGCCAGATAGAAATTTGAGAACCCGAACCTACTTGCCATCGGAGACCTTTGAGTAAAGTAGAACGTCCTACTAAAATGCTACACCAACCCCAAGAAAAATTTCCTTTTGTTGAAGAAGTGAAGAAATTTGTCTATGTACAATATTTGCCCCAAAGGACACGCGTGACAAGATCCTGGGGTGCTCAGGCTAGATGCCAGCTATATTTAGCTAGCAAAGCTTGGTTAAGTACGCATGGGTCTTTAAAGTTGAGGCCTCCAATGTGCTTTGCACCACATAAAGCAAACCAATTAATCCAGTGGATACCTTTATGCTTTTCATCACCCGACCACCAAAGTTGCTAAGGATCCGAGTAATTTCTTTACAAACACCCTTTGGAAAAAGACATACGAGCATGTGATAGATTAAGAGAGAGGAAAGCACCGATATGACCAAAGTTTCCCTTCCGGCCTTATTTAGGAGACATGATTTCCATCCTGCACAGCGTGCTCTTATTTTTTTTTATGATGGTATGAAAATACTCTTTTCGGAAGGTGATGATGTTAAGAGTACTGCCCAGATAAGTGCCAAATTACTTGATGGTAGTATGCCCAAAATAGCTAGAAACATTCGTTGGTCCCCTTTACTAATATAAGAGCTCATCGTAAAGGATGATTTCTGAAGATTTACTAGTTGGCCAGAATCCAAGCAATAGTCATCAATCAAGTTTCTCATTGCCAGACATGAGGTTGAACTAACCTTCATGAATATTAAGGAGTCATCAGCAAAGAGGAGATGATTGATTGGTGGGCTTTTTATTCCTGCTTTAATGCCAGGGATAGATCCACTATGGTTAGCCGCGGTAAGAGAAGATGAAAATGCTTCCGCACATAAGATAAAAAGATACGGAGATAAGGGGTCGCCTTGGCGGAGTCCACAGAGAGGGCTAAAGCGGCTGGAAGGGGATCCATTAACCAGAATTTCATATGAAACTGTCTTCACACATGTCATAATGAGTGAGATAATGTGTTCTGGGAAGCAAACTTTTCTTAGGACAGCTTCTAGAAAGACCCAATTAACTCTATCATAAGCCTTACTCATATCCATTTTAATCGTGCCAAGATGGTTTTAGGATTTTTGCAGGTGCGGATCTTTTAAACCAATTCTTGGCCAATAAAAATATTGTCACAAATATTTCAGCCAGGGATAAAAGCATTTTGGTATTCGAAAATGAGATTTGTCAGATGGGGTTTGATGCGGTTGGCTAGTCTTGGCTATGATTTTGTAAATAGTATTACACAGGCTAATAGGTCGAAAATTACTAGGACAAGACGCATTTGTAAATTTTGGAATTATAGTGATAAAAGTTTTATTTGCTTCAGATAACATGTGCCCAGAGAAAATTGCTGATGTGATGGGTGTTGAAAGATAAGACCAACACTTTTGGTAGACAAAATGGGGTATACCATCCGGTCCCGGGGCTTTAAGAGGGGCAAGTTGAAAAAGGGCCGTTTCGACTTCTTTGGTAGTGAAAGGTTTCCCCATAAGGTTGGTGAAATTTCTGGAGGGCCTAAATGACGTTCTGAAAGAGATTTCTGGAGGGCATTAATGGTGGTGAAATTTCTGGAGTTGTGATGACCTAAACTGGGGTTATAAAGAATAGATTTGAAGTGTGTGAGAATACAGTGAGAGATGTCCTTATGTGAGGTAAGTATAAACCCCTCCGCATCTGAAAGAGAGGAGATGTGGTTTTTATTACGATGAATTAGAGTAGAACTGTGAAAAAATTTGTTGTTTCGGTCTCCTAATTGAAGTCATTTGATCTTAGCTTTTTGTGCCCAGAAAATTTCCTCATAATCCAAGAGCTAGTCAAGTTTGTCACGGTACAAACGTTCCATTATTTGTGCGTCATTCGAGGGTAACAAACTCTGAAAATGAAGTAAACTTGCTTTTGTATCGGAGATTTGGGATCCCAAATTTCCAAAGGAACTTTTACTCCAAGTAACTAACGAATTCATCATATGTTTGCCCCATGAGACGGCTTTGAATAAAGGAGAGCCATATACTGGAATCGACCAAGCTTCCTGAATACGTTGGTGACTATCCGGATAGTGCAACCAGAAAGCTTCGAAACGTTTGGGCCGAAACAAAAATTCCTCATGCGGTTGAATATCAAAAAGAAGAGGCGCATGATCAGAGATTTAATTACCCAGGTTATAGACCTTGGCACTAGGGAAGCGAGAAATCCATTCCGGATTGGAAAACCCTCTGTCCAATTTTTCATAAGTGCAAAATCCTGGTGTCGATTATTGCACCACGTAAACACTGGGCCCACAGTGGGACAAGCGATGAGATGATTCGTATTAATAAAGTGCTGTAGTAGGTGGCTTCCCGGGGTACTGAGGTGGTGTAGGCCTGTTTTGTCTGTGGGTGTCAGGACTTGATTAAAATCACCACCCAGAAGTAGAGGCAAGGTGTAAGGCCCAAGGGTTTCTGAGATATGGTCCCATGTGCGTCCCCTCTTAGCCAAATTGGGATGACCATAAATCAGACCCAAAAGCCAAGGAGGCTCCAGATGAGTTAAGAACTCCATAACAATCAAATGTTTATCTTTATGCTGAACCACTCAGTGCACATTATCAGTCCACCCAACCCATAAACCACCTTTTGTACCAAAGATGCCAGAAGCATCGATTCCATCCGAGTGAGTAAAACCAAGTTTGTGAAATTTAGAGGAAACTGAGGACACCAAAGATTTAGTTTCCTGAAGAAAAACACACTCAAGGTGGTGACTGCGGACAAATTTTATAGCTGATCGAATTGTGAGGGGTTGTCCAAACCCTCTACAATTCCAGCATAGGATCTTCATTGATAGCGAAGGGATTGCTCAGGGGCAAAACCCGAAACCCTTTCACGGTTTAAAGGAAAGAGAGAAGATATCTCATGTTGATCCGGAAGAGAAGAGAGGAAAATCTTATTACAGGAGGGATGATGGGCAGCTACAACAACGAGAGCACTAACAGTTTTGACAAGGTAAGGAAACTGCTTACATCTTTTGTTTGGGTTGTTAGGATACTAATTAGACAAGAGTTTTCTTTTGCCAAGGGTGAAAGGTCGTAACAAAAAGAAGTTGCCAAAGCAACAAGAATAACTATCATTTTTTAGTTTGAAATGTTTTTTGCTAGAAGAGTAACGACGCAAATTATAATGGCATTTTCGTTTATGAGGTACTGAACAAGTAGAGATTTGTAAAGATTCTAAGAGCACTAGTTCAGCCAGATAAAAAAGATATGTGGATAATATAATATGACATAAAGGATGGTATGAGGATAGTAGAACTTGACAGTTGTGAGGTATCATCAGGTGACAGAGAGCGTGACCGTTTCCCCTGGTTGCTTAGTAGAAGAGATTCAGTAGTCATTGTAAGATGGAAATTGGTGTCTGAATTATTAAGTTCATCCTCAGTATCACTTTCATCAGGAAACTCCAGAGCACGAAAATTTTTTGCGGTAATTGGTAGAGAGATTTCCATCGAATCAGCTTGGTGTAGATCAGAAAGAGAAGATAAGTCCTTAGCCTGTTGCAAAGGAGAATTCATCAGGGTGCAAATAATAGTTTCAGGTGAGATAGTAAGAGTGATATCATTGTGGATGTCCTCCATAGTCTTGTTCTTTGCTTTTATGTCTATATCTTCCTGTAGTTTTGAGAGTTCCACAGATTCCATGGAGATATTCAGAAAGATGGAGTAGTAAGAGAAGCAAATTGTGATATTCTAGGTCCAAAGGCTGAAAGGCGTGTGGGGCTGGACATGATTGGGCCACGGCTTGGAGGACACAAAGTAGCAGGTTCAGTAAGCAACACTGGCTTCTGGTTCACCGCCCCAGACGAAGCACTTGGGTCAGGTGTAGTAACAATCTCTTTTCCAATAGCAGTTGATGTGAAAATAAAAGGGGGCACCTGATGGGCATGTATCAGGGGAGGGCTTTGGGCCGAAATGAGATAGGGATCTAACATAACAGGGGCCACCTGATGGGCCGGTATCATGAGAGGACTTTGGGCGGAAATGAGAGAGGGATCCACCATATCACTTGTTATCTTCGTTGGTAAGCTGGGAAGAGTTGGTGGAATTAAAATCAAAGGAGATGATACTGTAGACTGGTCTGTCCATTAGTAGGGGTCAAAAGTGGTGTTAATCTTGGATAGGTTGTCCTTCAGTAAGAGTCAAGAGGTGACTAGGATTTGTTTGAGAGGACAGGGCAGGAGCTGACTCTACCTGGTAGGTAGCTTTAGGGAGGTGAAATGGATTTGACTGTAAATCTTTTGCCACCAAAGAAGAGATTTTATCGAGTTTATTAAAAGGTTCAACTAACCATGTGTCTACCTTTGGACCATTAAGGGATGGCTCAGATAATGAGTGTATAATGTGATTGTCAGAGGAGTTAATGCCTTGGCTATGCGGTAATACAGATTCAATGGCAACCACCGACGCGTGGATTTTGGGCATTGGATTTTCGGCTAAAATTTCCAGAGAATCTGAGTTGCTCTCTGATATGGGAGGAGGTTGGCAGGAAACCATAGATGTTTCACTTGAGAGTTCCTCATGTACGTTGATAATGTCTTCTACATTTAAGTCCCAGTCCTCGGGATTAAAGTCTGAGAGATTATCATCAAAATTTATATCCTGCATTGGATCAAATTCATGTTCTCTGTGGTTGGCATTATCCACAAAGGGGAGATTAAGAGCTTGCTCCATATAGTTCCAAACATCCAGAAAATTACCCACTTGTTGAATATCATCTAGATGCTCGATAGGTTCTTCCGAGGCAACAGGTGACCCCGAATGAAAAGATGCATTTGGTGTCGCAAAATCTAAATCTTCACTGGAGGTAACTGAAGTAGCAGGGAATAGGCATCATACTCTTGAATAAGATGAGCACCAATATTATCAGTGGAAATAGTGATCCCGGAGGTGTGATTCCAATCAGAGTTCGGCAAAGCTGTAAAAGAAGAAGTAAACATTGGTTGCCCCGGAATGAAAAAAGTCTCATAATTTGTGGCTCCATGGAGATGTTCCATAGTTAATGATTCCAGGACTTCCACCAGTGAATATTTACAGTGAATATTATCGTGTCTTATTTTACCACAACGATAGCAAACCTTGAAAATACGTTCATAAGAACACCACATAGTAGTACAACCCATTCCATCTTAAAGTTGCAGAAAGACAACAGGAAGTAAAGGAAAATCTGTGAAAACTCAAACTTTAATCCGAAAGTAATCGGTGTTAGCCACACGGCGCTTTGACCAATCCAGTTCAAGGAAGCTTCCGGCTGCCCATCCTATTTTTTCAACTAGATAAGCATGATAGCAGTTACTAGGAATATGGGATACCTGCATCCAAAGATCTACAGTAGAAAATGTGACAGAGGCATATATAACATGAGGTTGCCAGGATTGAAACATGAGGAGAGCTCCAAATATGTTCCAAGGCCCATAAGTGAGAATAAAATAAGCATCTTCAATCCAAGAAAAGTGAAATAGAAATACTGAAGGAGTTTTTTGGACCACTACAGGGCCACGAAGATTCCAGCATTCATTGATCCTGAGTTGGATTTTTCGTTGGGATAAAGCTTGTTGATCTAGGAATTTACCAATTAACACATGTTGTTTGTTTTGTCTTGCTCCCCTGACAAGCTGGGTATCAAGAGAAACCAAATAAGAGTGTAAATCCACAAACTCATTTTCAGGAAGATTACGGTCATGGTTTGATGGGTTTGACATATTGGAGATGGATTAAAACTTCTAACTAGGGGAAATATATTTAAGCCAGATTGAAATTAAAAGAGGGCCAGTATGAAAGAGAGGGAATGAAGGGGTTAGGTATACATTAAAGGCACCGAACGAAATAAACTGCAATAAGCTATAGGCTCATCATGCAAAGGTAGACAGATGAAGACAAATGCTTTGGAAGGAGTAAATAAGAACATTGAAAGAGAGCAAGGAGAGAGAAGATGGTTGTTCGACGCTTCACGCGCTATGTCCCATTCTAAGATATGAAAAATAAGAACCGAGAACACAACCTACCATTACAAACAACGCCAACAAAATAGAAAAAGCCAACATCTAAGATGATGTTAGATAAAGGAGACAAGCAGAAAAAACAATTGCAAGAGGCCGCACAAATCGTGATAAACCCACCATTTTATGGAATCATAATGCAGATCAAGGGGGGTCGCCATCATAGCAAGATCGACAACCTACCATTGACACATCAAAGAACAATCAAAACCCTGCAGCTAAAAAGGGGAATTAAAAATAACCACTATGGGATGCAAAAACAAGGATAAAAGAGGTCCTAAATACCCCACCCTCGAAGCTGTTACTGAAATGAGATCCATACCAAAATGCCTCAGACAGCAACAACCCCCAACTCTTCCAAGCCCTAACCCCTTCCTTTCGACGTACTATCCTCCCTGCCCCTCCTTCCCTCCCCTCCCTAAGGTCTTCCACGACTAATTTACTACCCTAAACCAACTATATAAAATAGAGAGAGATACTTTTGGAGAACATGTCCAACAAAATGCCCCCCAAAACTTCGAGAAGCTGCAAGAAGAGAGGTTTCGGATTTGTGCAGTGATTATATTAGGAACCTATCAGGATTTGACCATTGTCGCTACAACTTTGACCAGTCACCGAGTAGGATGCTGGCCACGGCCTGTGATGGAACACCTAGCCCCAAAAATTCGAAGCATCCTTTCACTATAGAGATAAGCTAATGAAGACTTGTACAATCGAATTGTTATAGATCTAGGCTTAAAATTGAATTCGATTCCGGAGGCCTCCAAGAGCCTTGTAAAATGTTTTTTTTTAACCGGAAATTACTTTTGATACAGGATTGTCATCACTAGAATAATAGCCAACGTGAATACTTCATTGGAGTGGGAAGAAATTTTAGGGTTGAGGCAGTAAAAAAATTCTCTTATATTGGAGAGTCGTAATTTATATGAAAAGGGATTCAATCGTACTTTACTTAAGGGAGTAGCTCAATTGCAAGTGAAGCTCAAACATAATCAATCGGGCTAGGATTATGATGACTTGTTCATGGAATCATGACAATCCTAGAAGCAATCACCTCAAATAATGAGTGGGGATGCAAAAAACAAGAAAAGAAGCATATTCGGAGGGATAGCGTCTAGGGAGACTTACGGGTCAGGCCCGCAAGGCGTAATGTCGAGTGGATAACTTAGAAGACGTCACGACTCGTCATGGCAACCCCTCAATCATTACTCTCTAAATAAATACTAGACTTCAACATCAAGGGGATACCGGTGGACATCGGAACTTAATCAATATAGTTGGCTTTAACACCTTCAAACATATGGGCATCTCCAATCACGTTGTATCGATGAAAGATATCATCACCCTACTTGTGAAGGTGATAACTGCTCCAACACAACCTAATGTTATGTTAAACCTCATCATTATTCACATTCATTCTGCGTATAATACTATTCTCGATCAAGCATGCTAATTGAAAAATTATGGTTTTAACACATTATCTTAAAACAGAATTCCACGGGGAACATATAACACATGAAGTTAAGGGCATCCAAATGGTAGCTAGGCAATGTTAAGTTATTGAATATTGCACACCAAGGGAAGGAAACCCCTAACTGTTGGAGACTTGTGAGATGAGACACAAGCATAGCAGCACAAATAGACAGAAGATCTGGTCAATATCAAGCTATTTCTGGGGAATCTGGAAAAACTGTACGAATAGGTTCATCCCTACAAAAGGAAGTCAAAGTTAACTTTATTAATTTCTAGTGAGAACATGCAGATGTTTTTGCATGGGCAACCACTAATATGCCCTCTTATTAATCCTGCGGTGATCAAGCATCGTTCAACATCTATCCAACCAAGAACTCTGTCAAACAAAAGAAGCAAACCTTTTGTAAGATAAAAACAAGAAACTACTATGTTAAAACTAAAAATTTAGTGTAGCAAACTTATCGAAATTCGAGCAAACTGAGGCGTGTGTGCACTGTCCTTAAGAGTAGTTTCACCCCCTCCGAGATTATATCTCGGTGTTCAAGGTTTCGGACGGCTATCCTCCAGGATTCAACAGTCTCTTCTTCTCCAACAAGCACTTTAATAACGAAGGTTAACAGGAACAACCTTTTGCTTGCTTTTATCACCGAAACTACAAGAGAACATGAACGTGTATAGAGAGAAAAAGGAAAGAGCTTTGATTGCTTTTGGTATGTCTCAAATGAGAGAAGAGCTCATTCTTTATAGTGAGAAAACAGGCAGCTTAAAATAGGAAATGACAAAAGTCAGCTGTGTAAATAAGGCAAATATGATAAATTGGTAATTAGCAAAAGTATACTGCTTAAATAAGTTAAATGACTTTGTAACAGCTAATTAATTTGGATAAACAAAGAGTTAATTTCGAGATGTGTTTCAAGACATAAAACAGATACTTGATTTAGACAGACAAAGAATCAATTTCGGATTTGTCTGTTTTGGTCAACAAATCCTAAAGAAGATTTAAATAAATTTCTTTTTTTTTGGCTTTGAAATACCTTGTAAATTGTTTACCAAATACAACAATCCCCCACATATTTCAAAGGCAAAAATACAAAGGACCGGAGTGGTGATAAAAGCATAAGAGCAAGCAATGCGTAAGCACTGGTGTCTTTTGGACTATGAACCAATGCATAAGATCGATAAGACTTGATGGACAGGAACTTTGTGAAATTTAAAATTTCTATGAACCTCCTTCCTGATTGTGGACTAGGAGTACATATCACCCACACTACAAACTATGATCAAAGCTGTTCATCGCGGTTTGGCACATTTTGGCCATGCGCCGTACCTGGATTTCATGAGTGCTCTAGAGAACCTGCCTAAGTTCTCATAGAGGCAGCCCCACCTCGACACTCATATAGGTGAATGCATCAAGTGTGTACCGCAATCAAACACACCACCCAACTTGGGCTATGGATTTCATTAAGAGCTAATGCTCAACCTCTAACGTTGCAGTTATACACAATCCTACATCATAGGAATGGACTGTCACAATATAATTTGGATGGTGTCTCAACTGATAAACCAGTGGCTTGTTATTACCCATATGAACCTAATTCTTGGGATCACCATTCACATAGGTTGGGTTCCCACCACTGTTGACCTCTGTTATAGGCATAATTCTCATTCCCCTCAATGTATTTCTCACTAGCTTCATGCTTAGTGGTTTTGTCAGAGGATCGGCCAAGTTCAACACTGACTTCACAAAATTGAGGGATATAACCCCATCATCTAGCAGCTACCGCACAATGCTATGTCTTAGGCGAATGAGCCTACTCTTACCATTATAAGCTTTGTTCTTAGCACGGGCTATTGCAGCCTGGCTATCACACAACATCGACATAGATGGAACTGGTCACATCCATAAAGGGATGTTTGCAAGTAGGTTTCTGAGCCACTCTGCTTCAGTACCTACCTTCTCTAAGGCAATAAACTCAGATTCCATCGTAGACCGAGCTGTGCAAGTCTGCTTGGAAGATTTCCAAGAGACTTCTCCTCCTCCAAGAGTAAAAATATACCCACTCGTGGATTTTGTCTCATCTACATCAGAGATCCAGTTAGCATCACAATATCCTTCTAATACTACAGGAAATCCATGAAAGTATACATAATAGTCTATGGTACCTTTCAAATATTTAAGCACTCTACATAAAACAGTCCAATGATCCTTACCAGGATTGTGAGTGTATCTACTAAGTCTGTTTACAGCATATGCTATGTTAGGTCTAGTACCATTCATCAAATACATGAGGCTACCAATTATTTGAGCATATTCAGGCTGAGATATACCACTATCTTTATTCTTTTTCAACTGAATACTAAAATCATATGGAGTGCTAACAGGGGTACAATCAAAATGACCAAATTTTCTTAACACTTTCTCCACAAAATGTTCTTGAGAAATATTATAGCCATTACTTATTCTATTCAGTTTGATTCCAAGAATAATGTCTGCCTCACCTAAGTCTTTCATGTCAAACATAGAAGAGAGGAAGTTTTTCATCTCATTAATCAGCTTCATTCACAGAAAAGCCATTTGAGGTCATTACACTATCAAATTTATCATGCCATTGCTAAGGAGCTTGTTTAAGACCATACAGGGATTTTACAAGTCTACAGACTTTCTTTTCATTACATGGGGCCACAAACCCTTCTGGTTGATGCATGTAAATTTCTTCCTCAAGTTCTCCATTGAAAAATGCAGTCTTAACATCCATTTGATGTATGATTAGCTTATGTACTGCAGCTAAAGAAATTAATACTAGAATGGATGAAGTTCTAGCAACTGGTGAGTAAGTGTCAAAGTAATCTTGGTTTTTCTTTTGAGTATACCCCTTCGCGACCAATCTGGCCTTGAATTTCTCTATTGTACCATCAGGTTTCATTTTCCTGATGAAAATCCATTTGCACCCGATTGGTTTAGCACTTGGTGGTAGGTCTACCAATTCCTAGGTATGATTTGACATTATAGATTCGATTTCACTGTTTATAGCTTCCTTCCAAAAAAAAGCATCAGGAGAGGTTATAGCCTCTTTAAAGGATAGAGGATCATCCTCCAAGATGAAGGTATAAAAGTCATCTCCTAGGTTCGTTTCCTTTCTTTGTCTTTTACTTCTTCTGATTTCAATCTCTGAGCCTTCACCAGCTTTAAGTTGAGGTTCTTTTTCAGAAATTTGTTTATCAACTTTTGTTTTAAGAGGAAACACATTTTCAAAGAACTCTGCATCTTTCAATTCGATTATGGTGTTTGAATCTAAGACGTCACTTTTGAGGACTAGAAACCTATATGCAGCTCTATGGAAAGCATAGCCAATAAATAGTCAATTCGAAGTTCTAGATCCTAATTTCCTCCTTTTTGGTTCAGGGAGCATAACCTTGGCTAGACACCCCTACACTTTTAGGTATTTGAGATTTAGAATTCTATTTTCCCAAAGCTCATAGGGTGTCTTGCAAGTTTTCTTGAATATTATTCTATTTTGGATATGGCAAGTAGATAAGATTGCTTCCCTCCACAGGTTGTGGGGTGCACCAGCACCTATAAGTAATGCGTTCATCATTTCCTTTGGTGTTCAATTTTTCCTTTCAGCTACACCATTAGATTTTGGTGAATAAGGAGGAGTTACCTCGTGTATGATGCCTTGGTTTTCACAATAATGACTAAGAAGACCAGAATCATATTCACCCCCTCTATCAGACCTTAACCTTTTGATTTTTCTATTGAATTTATTTTTAACTTCAGCTTTGTATAGTAGGAATTTTTCTCAGCTTCGTCTTTGTTTTGAAGTAGGTATACCTGGGTATATCGGGAAAAATCATCTATAAAGGTAATGTAATACCGTTTGCCACCCCTAGACATTGAGTTTCTAAAATCTGCCAAGTTTGAGTGAATAAGACTAAGGAGTTCCGATTCTCTTTCTAACATGGGTTTATGAGGTTTCTTAGTTATTTTTGCTTCCGCACATATTTGACATTTTTCGCTTTCGAAAATTGTTAAGTTAGTTAAAATTCCTAATTCTTTTATTTTCTTAATATAAGGATAATTCACATGTCCAAGCCTAGCATGCCATAAGTCAATGCAATCAAGCAAGTAGGCAGAAGAAGCATTTTCATTCATAATATCAAGAACAGACCCTTGTCAAAGTACCCTTTCACCACAAACATCCCATTCTTGGTCATCACAACTTTATCTGATTCAAAGATGATTTTCACTCCTACTTTCCCAAGCAAAGAGACAGACACCAGGTTCCAACGAACTTCAGGTACATGCAAGACATCAGAAAGAGAGAGTATCTTTCTAGAGGTAAGCTTCAAATTAACTTTTCCTTTGTCAATCACTGGCGCAGGACGAGAGTCACCCATGAACACTTGTTCCTCTCCTTCCCCTACTGGTGTGTAGGAGGTAAAGGCACTTCTGTTGCCACAGATATGCCTGGTAGCACCAGAGTCTACCACTCAAGCTTTTTCCTCTGCCACAATATTTGCCTCGAAAACGACTACAATAATAATATTTGCCGCCTCAGCTAGGTGAGCTCTTGGATGGGCACGATTGTCGCTTCCTTTTTTGAACCTGCAATGTGCGGCATAATGACCTGAATTGCCACAAACAAAGCAATCGCCTTTATTTTTAGAATTACTACCTTGGGGCTTAAGGTAATTAGGTTTGGGTCTTTGTCCGTGGGTAGGCCTACGACCAAATCTGTTGTTTTACCTATTGTGGTTCCCATGTGGTCTGTCATGCCTTTCCTCAATCAAGTTTGCCTTCAAAGCAAATTCCTTAGCTTGAGCAGCTTTCTCGCGACTCCTATTTTTCTTTTCAATTCGTATGTGCACTATCACATCTTCTAGGGTCATGTCCTTCCTTTTGTGCTTCATCATGCTTTTGTAGTCTGACCAGGACTCAGGAAGCTTTTCAATCAAGGAGCCAGTTACAAAGGGTTCGGGCAAGGGCATTCCCTCTTTGGTGAGTTTGGCTACAACTAGGTGAGACTCATGGATTTGAGAGGACACATCTTTCTCTTCCGACATTTGGAATTGCAAAAAGTTGCCTATCGCATACTTTTTGGTACTAGCATCCTCAACCACATACTTCTTATTCAATGCATTCCAAATAACAGAGGCATGGGCATAACTACAATAAACATCATACAACTCATTGGAAAGGGAATTCAAAATCATGCCCTTGCATATTTTGTCTGAGGTTTCCCAAATGGAAAATTCCTTTTCGAAATCTTTGGGATCGGTATCTTCCTTTAGTGTAGGTTTAGGTATGGTGAGGACAAAGTCCACTTTGGCAATGTCTAAAATCAAGAGAAGTTTGCTTTGCCAGCATTTAAATTTTAAGCCATTGAATGGTTCAACTTTAGTAAGGTCGGGAATTGCCCTAGTAGCGGTTAACATAGCAACATCCATAACTACTCTTAAGATTGTAAGATAAAAACAAGAAACTACTATGTTAAAACTGAAAAATTAGCGTAGCAAACTTATCAAAATTCGAGCAGACTGAGGCGTGTGTGCACTGTCCTTAAGAGTAGTTTTGCCCCCTTGGAGATTATATCTCGGTGCTTAGGGTCTCGGACGGCTACCCTCCAGGATTCAACAGTCTCTTCTTCGCTAACAAGCACTCGAATAGCGAAGGCTAACATGAACTACCTTTTGCTTGCTTTTATCACTGAGAACAGGAACATGTATAGAGAGAAAAAGGAGAGAGCTTTGATTGCTTTCGGTGTGTCTCAAATGAGAGAAGAGCTCGTCCTTTTATAGTGAGAAAACAGGCAGCTTAAAATAGGAAACGACAAAAGTTAGCTGTGTAAATAAGACAAATATGGTAATTAGCAAAAGTCTACTGCTTAAATAAGGTAAATGACTTTGTAAAGGCCAATTAATTTGGACAAATAAGGAGTTAATTCCGAGATGTGTTTCAAGACATAAAACGGCTACTTGATTTAGACATAAAAAGAATCAATTTTGGATTTATCTGTTTTGGTCAACGAATCCCAAAAAAGATTTAAATAAATTTCTTTTTTTTTGGCTTTGAAATACCTTGTAATTTGTTTACCAAATACAACACCTTTACTACCGAAAGACAGAAAAAGATCAAAGAGCAATTTATCAAAGGCAGGTTTCATCCAGGAGTTCATTATCGTGATTGGGTGGCAAATGGTTCCTAAAGAAAAAGGATGGTGGCGCATATGCATCAGATCTTAGCAGGACCTGTCCAAGGATAGCTATCCCCTTCCGAGGATAGATATTTTAATTTAGCTTAATGGACGTGTAATTCGGGTACAATTAGTTAATGATGCACAAGGATGATAACCCAAAACGTCGTTTATCACGAAAAGGGAATTGTATCACTACAAAGTCAGGTCCTTTGGAGTGAAGAACGCTGGGGCAACATATGAGCGGTTCATGAAAAAGATCTTCTATATTTGATCGACAAAGATACGAAAGTATGCGTCGATGCTATGGTCATTGAGAGTATCAGTGTTAAGGATCACGTTGAAGATCTCAAAGAAACACTCAACATCTTAAGGCAGTGCAAGATGAAGCTTCATTCCCTCACCTGTTCTTCTCGAGTAGAATTCTTGGACTTTATGGTTCCACAACGGCCAATTGAGGCCAATCCGAAAAAGACTGCCGCCGTCAAATCTATGGTCCCTCCAAAAACCATCGAACGTGTCCCAGGAACTTACTGTAAGGATCACGGCTCTGGGCCGGTTAATCTCTCATTCGGTAGGACAACGTTTGTCTTTCTCTAAGGAAATCCGTCGAGCCAAACTAGCCTTTCTCAGCAGAAGACCTCTCTATCTTAAGCTACCTGTAAAGACCTGCCCATATGGGAGCAAATTCCTTCAGAGTTTTTATTGGAAAAGATCTAAATATATTTGTTCATGCACCCACATGTTTTGAAACTTTTTGAATTTATTCTATCGCCATTTTTCTCTACGAATATCACTCTTAATTTGTGCATAGTTATTTGTAATTGTTGGTAGGTGATTGTAAGTGGTTGTTTGTGAGTGGTTGACTGATCGTGGTTGCTGGTAGTGGTTGTTAGCCGTGAGATTATGATTGAAGCGGATATAGAAGAAGAGGATGAAGAAGAAGGGCGAGAAGGACTTTAAAATTAAATCGCCGCGCACTAATAATTTAAACATTCAAAACTGGTACAAAGTGGTGAAGTGCATTTTCCTTTTTTAAAAAACAAATCTCCAATACAAAATTCTCCGACTTTTTGTAACATAAAATCAATGTTACCAATTTGTTTTTGAATATTCAATTTTAGCACTAGGATCCGGGCTGTAAAACGAAATAATGGTGATCACTTCTTCAATTTATTGTATCTACGCAATTAAGGTTAATTTGCAAAATTTTAAAGATGAAGTTACAATATTGTAAGGTTAACTTATAGTACCTTTGTTCTCTTTCTCCCATGGAATTGAAGTCAAAATATTTTTTTTCTTCTTCGTGCCTCAATTTCAAATTTTATTAAAACTCGCAATAAGACTAAAGCAATATACAATACAGCAACTAATTAGCCCTATGTTACAAAAAGGCAACGTTAATCAAGAGAGAGTAGAAATGCAAATTTAGTTTGAAAACCATATTAAAATTAATTTGATTTCATAAACAACTGAAAAAATGTCACCTAAATTTTATTATTGAGAAAACTGATAACTTCACTCCTCGTTTTATAATGTACACCCTCCACTGTCACCGAAGATCCCTAGTGTCAAAGTAGGATGCCTTTTTTACGACACTTGCTTGTCGTCAGCAAAGAAAGAAAGCGAAATTGTAAGTAACAGAAAGTAGTGCGCCGATATTAATCTCCTTAATTGCTAATTTTACGATTGATTGCAAAATTCCTTTACAGGCTTAATCCATGCCTGTTAAAATACGGAGTTTTTTTTTTGGAATGGAAATAGGGAGTAATATTTGCCTACTAAAAACGTATGATTGACCGAATTAAAAGAAATGATTCCTTATTAGTTGCAAATTATATAACTAATCCTTGCAGGCTTATCAATCCGGAGGAGTTGCAATGAAGGTGTTATGATTTGACAAGATTCAAGAAGATTTCTTTCAAACCAAAACTCGAAGGCATTGATTGATACCTTGATTTTGTGCATGTTAAGGCTGCATTGATCGTGGCCTATATAAACAACACGGGTAGCTTCAAGTGTCGAATCATTCGGAAGAGTGCAAGCAGAAAGCTAAGATTCTGAAGAATGGGACAAACATGTATCAAGAAGATCATCGTCCTGTTCCTTCTGGTGCTAGCGACGTATGGAAGCCATGCAACAGCCAAGTCCGCTTTTGAGCGCTGCGTGGAGCAATGTGATCAGGAGTGCGCCGGCCATGGCTCCGACACACCGCAGTGCATCAGAAATTGCATTCTGACGAGCTGTCCCGATCCTCCGAGCGAACGTGACAGTAATGCCGTTCGTGATGCTCCCGGCGGAGAATGATGCGTGTGCAAAGACAAAGTGCTCTTATATATGTGTGTTAATAGCACTAAAACAAAGTACGAGTACAATGCACAACTGCGCTATGCTTGGTCCAATAAATTTAATCTCCCTCTTCGTTTGCATTGTTTTGTTTTCTTTACCACTTTTACTTTGTTTTGTTGACCACATGACTATAGCAACAAACAACAAAAGGTAACCAACAATTTTCATATAATTTTGATAACAACAAATTTCATATGAAATCCTTGTTTCTCATTTGAATACTGATACTAAAATCTGCGATCAGATTGAAAAAACCCAACTCGTATTTGAAACAAACATCGAGCGCCACCTAAAATAGCTAACCGTATTTATCAAAATTGAATCGGACATTGACCCGTCAGAAGGACCATTTTATAGTTTAGTGGTTCAACCGATTTCAGTACAATGTACGTGGGCGCGCGCGCGCGCGCACATGGGACTTAATCAACCACATTATAGTTGAAATTGACTCAAATGCTATGCTAGTTAGATTGACAATCGACCGGTATATTATATTTCCGAGAGGCTATCACTAAAGTATATTTTTAGCTATAAAAAAAGGGAGGTGCAAAGCTACGGAAGAAGGTGAGAAAGCAGATCCTATTATATATATATATATATATATATATATATATATATATATATATATATATATATATATATATATATCTTTCTTATTCATGAGCAACTTTTCACCAAAAAGGCCAAATCAAAATCTAGCCGTTACACCGCCTCATAATTCTTCCCAACTAGCCGTTACACACTCACTTCAACGGTCATCAAAACTCCATATAAAAATGGCCTCCTTCACCCTTGCTTACACATCTCTCTCTCTGTCTGTCACACACACACATACATACATTTGTTTCTTGGCCATCTTCAACAACCCAAATCAAGAACCCGAGCAGAGCAATGGGTCTTTCGATCAACAACCCATCTCAATCTGTCCCTCAATCACACACCCACACCCACAAATTCTTCCTCTTGAGCAACTACATCCTCCTGGGAGCAGCCTCCAGCTGCATCTTCCTAACCCTCTCCCTGCGCTTGATCCCTTCGCTGGTCGGCTTCTTCTTCATCCTCCTCCACGTTTTTACCATCGCGGGTGCCGTCTCCGGATGCACGGCGGTCTCGGCCGGTTCCCACAGGTGGTACGCCGCCCACATGGTGACCACCGTCTTCACGGCCATATTTCAGGGCTCCGTCTCCGTGCTCATCTTCACCGCGACGTCCAACTTCTTGGGGGAGCTGAAGTCTTACGTCAGGGAGAACGATGCAGCTGTGATCTTGAAGATGGTTGGAGGGTTATGCGTGCTGATCTTTTGCCTTGAGTGGGTGGTCTTGGGGCTGGCTTTTGTGCTGAGGTACTATGCTTTTGTGGAAGGTACTTCTGTCAATAGGAGTGGTACTTCTGGGAAGGTTCAGGATGAGGGCAGGACCTACTTGCCTTATCCCTTCCAAGTTTGAGCTCTTTGACAATGGGGTTGGGGAAATTTTGGAGTAGCACTGAAGCCATTATTGGTTGATTTGTTGTGTATTGTATTTGGGGTTGTAATTTGTGCTTTGAGGATATTCAATTTCATTATTGTTCACCAAGGATATATGCTCATATGCTAAACTTTCATTCTTTGGGTTTATAACTTGTGTTGTGATGAGGAGAGGATTGGAGGGGTATTAACCCTAATTTGAGCTCTTTGGATTTTGGTGCAGGGGTTCTTAGAGCAACAGCGAAGTCTTTTCAGTTGATTGACCGTGTGATTTTACTGTTGCCGGTTTTGTACATCAAAGTGACTTATTTATTTGTGTGCTATATATACTTGTGATTTTTTTGTTCACATGGATTTGTACGAGAACTCTACCGGACCTGGGTAACCTTTTTGTCACTAATTTACGCATAGTTGTCTCTAATTTTCACTTTTGATGTTCCTTTGCTAAGGAAATTAGCTTGGACAGGCTGAGGGTAATAGTAACCCCCTGTGTTGTCCTGGTCACAAGTGTGTCATCAAGTTTGAAGGCAATTCAAGGTTAAAAGCTTCAAGAGCTAAACTTGGGAAGCTCACTGTTGGAATTTGGCAAGAAAGAAACACCAGAATTTTAAACACAAACAAACATCTGCTCAAGGCTGTTTGTATGTTGTTGCTGCTTGAATATTGATCGGGAATCACAAATGAACCTGCAAGATAGAACACGGAGTGATCACCAGGGGTGTTCCGGTGGAGGATGCTCCGATACTAAAGTCAGAACATCGCTACAAGGTTGGAGCTCTGAATAGCAGAAAAACGCACTGGGTGCTTGTGTGTGTATGCCTAATTGCATACCTGAGGCCTCATTCATAATATAGAATCACCTCCTGAGAATCCTTCTTACCTCAGGACTCTTCTGATAGGTCTCCTTATCGGCTAGAACCATATTAGGACTCTGCTGCCATGCCCGAAGCATAACGTTACGTCCTATCAGGATTCTATCACCCCTAGTAGGGCTTATCTCGAACACGTGTCCTTAGGTTAACTCGGAGCCAACCATGCCACGTGTCACCTCTTGATTGGATGAGTACATTTAGTCATATCATATGTCATACATCAGTGGATTAGATTCAGAATTTATAGCTGGAAAAATGATTACTGCTTCAGAAATTAACCAAGAACTATAGCAGGCATGCGGCATTGATACAAAGTTCATGCTTACGAGGACAGAACATCTAGAATGAGCTTATAGATATGGCCTAATTGTGCCTTACAGGGTGAATGTATATGTTTTGCATTTAATGAATAAAAGGGACTTTCGACCAAAAAAATAAATAAATAAATTCACTTTTAGTGACAAAGAGAACTTTAATAACAAGTAAATTGCTTAAAGATCCGAGACATGGGAAAATTGTGCGCTTGTGGTGGTACAAAATATTAAAGAGCACTGATATGTGCACCTGAGTTCACTTCATCTTAATTTAGATGGTTATCATGTTTTACTTAATTGTAACGAGCCTGCAACATTATCGAAACTTGGAGTGCTACTTCTTTGTTGCTGATGTACTTTTCTTTTCTCCAACATAACTTTGAAATCGTCTCCGCGCGCTTTTGCAAAATTAAGTTTCATAGGATATTAAGTTTCCTAGGATTGATTACAATATCGATAGGGAAAAGAAGTAGTTTTCCATTATAGGGGTAACCAACATTTATAACAATTGTGTCATGTGTCACTCATGGCACTTTATGTAATATGGAGTATTAGGCTTACCATTTTAGTGCCTTTTTATCCTAAATTCTTGTTTAAACAAACTATGTAAATGTCATTAAACACGATGAACACATAACACTGGATCCAATTGAGCTTCAATATTTTTTTTCTTTTAGCGACATTTTTGAAACTTATAACTCAAATGGCATATGACGTTATGTGCTGTCAATTCATTTGTTTTTTCCTTTTTTGGATCCCCCCCCCCTCCCCCCTCCCCTCATTGTCAACAGAGAATGAGAGGTTGAATGGGTGCAACGAATCTGGACATTAGCTTAGATTAAACAAACACCAATTCCAAAAAGAAAAAAAAAAGAAAAAGGAAAAGAAAAACAATAGAAAAAAAAAACAAACAAGGAGACATGTCCCCCCCCCCCCCCCCCCCTTTATTGGTTTTCAAGGATTTGGTTAATCATTTTTCTTCTTTCTAATACAACAACTAAAATGGGATTTAACTACAGAATCCAAACCATTACCTCTCAAATTCTATGATTGTCTGATTTTGAAAAGCTACCACTATTGCCAACAAAAGTGCCATCGACATCTCGACGTTAATCCAAAAAGATCCAAAGCTCGCCATCAAGCTATGGGCTACAATGTTTGGCAATGCCTACTTCCACGATAGTAGAAATATCAAAGTTTGATGTAAGAGAGTCGTAGTATCAGCGGAATGAATGTACAACCAATTTACCCGGTATGGAAAAAAAAATCAAGGATAAGACTAGCAAAATAAGATAATCTCTAAAACGAGGATGTAATGGATATAAATTGAAAAGGCCTATCATAACAATATTTTTTTTATTTCTTGTTTTTTTATACCAATTGATGGAACTAACAATATGGTTAACACTTGCTTAATGTCTTATTTAAGAAGGCTCGCTTAGATTACCCCTATTCCCGCCCCGCCCCCTTCCCAACCCCAAAGAATAGAAAGCCCCTCACCTCACCTCACCCCCAACTCCCCTGCCCACCCCTAACTAGTGTGGCAAAACCCATTCCTCATAAAGTGGAAGCCCTTGCACCATACTAAACAAGAAATTGGGACTGCAAACCAAA
The DNA here is from genome assembly GCA_033070095.1 of Escallonia herrerae. NCBI lineage: Eukaryota > Viridiplantae > Streptophyta > Magnoliopsida > Escalloniales > Escalloniaceae > Escallonia > Escallonia herrerae. Next base: position 77,105 of record JAVXUP010002768.1, read on the forward strand.
TACACTGAAACGTATCTCGACATAAAGACATCCAAGGTGCTGGATGAACATTACAGTTTCTAGGGAACGCTAGTTTTGCAACTTTGGACAGGACGGTCCTCAGAATAGATTTGTGTGTGTGTGTGTGTGTGTGTTGGGCCCAACCCAAAAAACACGACTATCATCAAGTACATCACAAGCATCAGAAAAGATAACAATCTAACTCACCAAAGCACCAAAATGCGAGCTCCAACGTGTATCACTTACCCTTTTAAGTATAGTTTCTTGATTCAATCCTTGTCCACTTTGAGATTCACCGTAAGAATTGCATTCAATACATAAGTAGCTTGCTTTTCTTTAAGCATATCACAACGTTTACAAGACGCACCAACCAAGTTTGCCACACTTAAAATCGTGAAGAAAAGAGTTTCAACTAAATCATGATTAGTTGCAACACCAACTAGTGCAAGTTAAAGTTGATGTGCAAAATAATAAATATAGAAGGCCGCCCCATTCTTCTCTAAGATAAGCGCCTTTAAGTCATTAAACTCACCTTGCATGTTACTTGCTCCATCATAACCTAGCCCACACAACTTTAAAATGCTTAGCTTGTGCTCACATAGCAAATCATCAATTTTCTTTTTTAGGGACACTGTTCTTGTATCACTAATATGCACAAGACCAATGAATTGTTCAACAACTTGGCCCTTGTCATTCACAAAGCGAAAAACAACCGCCGTTGCTCCTTACTTGATATCTCATTAGATTCATCAATTAAAATAGAGAACATGGAACTACCAAACTCTTGCATAATTGCCAAGGTAGTCTTGGTGGCACAAGCCCTTACAATATCCTTTTGAATATCAGGCCAAGTTAGCTTATCATTAAGGGGAGCTTTTTTCAACATGCTTTTTTCAACGCAAGGCTCTTGATAGCATCATTGCTATTAGCAGAAGCCCAAAGAGTTCAAGAAAGTTCTCTCAATCATTAAATTCTTCCGATTCATCATAATCTCGAGAAGTTTGTCCTTGTCAGAAGAGATATTTAATGCATACAAGTGATGCATTTAGATGCACCCGATACTCATCTCAATCACGATCGGATTTCTTGTGAAGAAAAGTTCTAACATAGTGCTCTTCATTTATAAAGCTTCACACTTTCTCCGATCTTGGTTATGAAAGGTAGAACATCCTCCAACAGGAATTCTAAACTTATTGCTTCTCTTTTCTCGAATCCGTCGAAAACAAATGAATAACTACTTTCTATTCCTTGCTTTTTCTTTGGTTTAAAAAGATAGCATTAGATACAAACATGCATCTTTTGCAACACTATATTCCAATCAAGTTGAGTATTCGTTGAACCAAGCCTTAATGAAGCGTCGCTTTTTCTTCTCGATCATTGTTTGCGGAAAGGTGGGCTTACGAGGTTAACAAGGACCCATTAATTGATACTCCCTATGAATGCGGTCTTGGTCATTGGGGTGGTAATATTTGAATCTGCAATCCTGGATCCTGAATAATTTCATTTGTAGAGGAAGGAATAGACATTTTTGAGACACTACGAGTAGAAGTAGGAACATCGCTATCATTAACTTCCAAAGCATTTAACTCCGATAGTTTCGCAGAGATGCTTGAATTAACCTCTGGCATATTTTCAATAGGGTTTGCATTCCTTGGAATACCTCCCATTCTACAATGCTTCAAATGAGGGACATAGCTAACTTTCAAAGCATTTAACTCTGATAGTTTTACAGAGACGCTTGAATTAACCTCTGTCGTATTTTCAATAGGGCTTGCATTCCTTGGAATACCTCCCATTCTACAATGCTTCGAAGGAGGTTGCCTGTCAACATTATCAACACTTTGATGATTAATAGATGATTGAATTGGACCCGAAACTACTTGAAATTATATTTTCATAATTCAAATACTTACAAGAAACTTATACCAATTAAAAAAATAGATAAGTGATGAATTAATATATACACTATAATAGTCATACTGTAATATATAATTAAGAATCAAATATACTATAATATATACACGGTAATAATGTAGTATATATGCTGTAATAAAAACTAAATATTGTGTAATAAATAGACTATAACATACAGTACACACACTCTCATATATGTAGTGTAAACTGAATATTGGAGATACACTGTCAAAGACACACTGCCATATATACACTGCCGTATATAATCAAGAATCAAATGTAGACCGTAAGATATAGATTGCAAAACTTAATATAAACTTAATATTGGAGTTAAACAAGAATTAAATGTACATTGTCATATATATATATGTGTGTGTGTGTGTGTGTGTGTGTACATATATATATGTATATATGTATGTACACACATATATATTTATGTATGTACATATGTGTATATATATATATATATATATATATATATATATATATATATATATATATATATATATATATATATATGGAGTTGATCCGTTGAGAGCGCTAGCAAAATAGGAGATCTTGCTAGCGCGATCTGGCCGTCCATCTCGAAGGGATGGACGGCCCAGATCCTTTATTTTTGCGGCGCTGTCAGTCGTCCGCTACACTATGTAGCGGACGGACCTTTTTACCATTTTGCCCCTGCTCCCCCGTCCGCTACACTGTGTAACGGACGGCTTTCTTGGCCCCACGTTGACAGCCAAAAAGTCGTCCACTACACAGTGTAGCGGACGACTGTTTCCGTCAAATCAGTTGTCACATCAGTCCTGTCGATGCACGACTGTTACTTTGTCCTTATCCCATCATCCGCTAGACAGTGTAGCGGACCGTTTTTACCTTTCATTACTTCGAAACCCTTATTCATTCCTTCTAAACTGCTATTCATTCCTTCTTCTCACAATTCTTCTAGCGGCGTTGGCAAGTAGATCGACGCAATTTCTTCTTAAGAAATCCTTTAATTGACTAATCAATCACGTAAGTTCACAAACCAATCCTTTATTTGTTCATAATCTAGAGTTGTTATCGCGGCTTATGCAGGATTTTGAATGTGTGCACGGTGCATTGTGCTAGCGTTTGTCAATGTATCTATCTATATATATATATATTATATATGTGTATTGCGTATTATTTGTTCATGTGATTTCACTTGTAAAATCTCATTCCGTGTCTGTTTGTATCTATGTACATTGCATATACACAGCATGTGAACTTATGTGAGTATTATCTGATCACATGCTAGTGTTGACTGTGCTAGCGTTGTATGTTTGAGAATGTTTACGCTTCCAACCTTGCCGTTTTGCATAATTTCAGTTGCAAAAAATGGATTTCAACCCTGGACCAGAAGATCCGTCCGTATTATACGACCAAGCAAACCATATCAGTACGCTCATATGGGATGGTGGAGTAAGATATTTATTTTATCAACTTTGTTATTCTTGGGAACGTTGTATATAGTTTAATTTGCTTAAATTGTATTTATTAATTCGTAGGAAAGAGCACTTCTCAACACGGTAGAAGTATCCGATAATTTTAAAGCATGGAAATTGAACAGAACCCAGAAAAGATTACTGCGTGGGATTGGGTTTGGAATTTTCACGCATGGGCAGATCTTTCAACAACTTGACCGGCACTTAATAGGTGCCCTTGTTGAAAGGTGGAGAAGTGAAACGAATACGTTTCACTTCCCTCTCGGAGAGCTGACAATTACCCTAGAAGATGTAGGGTTCATCTTAGGGTTACCGGTGACAGGGCGGCCGGTAATAGCTCCTCCGTCGGAAGCAACGAATAAGAAGACCGCTAGGGACTTCTTTACTTCGATACCCCAGGATCAATTTAGCACTGGTGGTATCAAGTTGAAATGGTTGGTAGATACCTACAAGGTTCTGCCGGATAACTACACGGATCAGATGCTTGTGCTGTACACACAAGCTTTCCTCTTGTGGGTGATGGGGGCAATTATGTTCCCAACAACGTCGAAGAATACCGTCAGCGTCAAATATTTACCGTTGTTGGGTAACCTACTGGAGGTTGGGGATTATGCCTGGGGAGCCGCAACTCTTGCGTACCTCTACCGAGCATTGCACAAGGCAACGAGGCCCGACTCCAAAGCGATATGTGCATGTCTCTCGCTATTGCAGGTATATCATACAATTCTTGATTACATGCTCGTTTCTTTTTTTTTTGTGGTTGAATTGACAATAAAATTTGACGATACTTTATTTAATTTGTCTTTGCTCTCAGGTGTGGTCTTATGAACACCTTGCTACCGGCGCAACCAGGCGTAGGGACGGAAGGATAGCCACTACCAGAGGAGAGACGATCCCCATCACAACATTACGTACTATCGGGGGGAGCTCGACTCGTTATCTCCTGGCCAGATGCGATGGGCACCGTACAAACATTTGGAGCGACGGGTGGGAGAGTCGTTCGTCTTCACGCTCTCCGGGTTGCAACGCACACCCCTGATCCACTTCGAGGTCGCAGAGTGGCAGCTGCCAGATCGCGCTATGCGCCATTTTGAGTGCCTGCAGGGGTTGCCAGCCGGCGCGCCGGATATGAGGCTTAACAGGAACCCACCGGGTGTCCCTCGGTTTGGCAAGGCAAATGTGCACGAGAACTTGAGGTTTGGGATTCCTGGCAGGACACGCTGGCGGCCATTGTGTCGGAGCCTGACCCCGTGATCAGTATCGAACAGTACAATAGGTGGTACTACCGCATCACCCGGAGGAGAGTAGCTCCAGTAAGGTTTGAACGCGGGGAGAAGTACCACCCTAGGGGTCAGATCGATGAGCACATGGCATACAATCTGGTAAGTTGGCCAACCAGTGCCTTTAATTGAACTTGATGATTCTAACTGTGTATGAAGTTACTTATTTATTATCTCTCTGGATGTAGGTTAATGCCTCGTTCGCCTTCTTCCAGAAGTTACGCGAGCGGAAGGATTTGGTGGATGCAATGGGCGAGGAGCTTCGCCAACAGGCTGATGCGTTGGCGTATGGCTGCGGGAATTTTTTACACCAAGCATCGGGCCAGCCTTCCAGCGTCAGCCCGGGAATGGGTTATCCGGGGTGGCAGCCCCCATATGTGAGCGAGGGATACACCGATCCCTCGGGACAGACTTCGGGAGTGAGCCAGGGATATGGTGGTCCCTCTGTACTGGGAATGGGTGGTGATTGGGGACCGCCAAGCACCATGGGCCAGGCTCAAGTGCCGTGGGAAGACTACAGTGCGCCCTCCTTCTCTTTGCTATTGGACTCGGAACCCCAACCCTTCTCTCAGAGTCAAGTCACGCAAGACTGGGGTTTCGGACACATCAGTCTGTCGGAGACACTGCCCATTGTCCCGTGGGCAGGACCATCTATTGCCGAAGGAGGGCAATATCCCCCGGTCGACCCCCCCGAAGGAGTGCAATATCCCCCCGTCGACCCCCGAGGGCAATATCGCAAAGGGCATCCAGTGAAGCCCCTAAAGCCGCATAAATGCCAAATAATCAGAGAGCGTTATTTTAGCGGCTTCCCCCGGGACAAAGCGTTGTATAGTGTGAATCATCCGGAGGGCATGGATTACACTTGCGAGTGGGGAGAAATGGCCTCCCTGGCTCCGGGGAGTTGGTTAGACAACGGTGTCATCTCCACATACGTGGAGATTCTGAAGGAAAGGGGTCGGGAGCGGCTGAACGGGTACCCGACTGTTTTTTTGGTGGATGCCTTTTTTCATAGCCTCCTAGTGTCTGAATGGCATGAGTGGGTCGAGCAAAGGCGGAAGAAAAAGTTGAGCCAGTGGAGACCGTCCGCTAACCTACGAGCGTATCTTACTAGGGATAGTCCAGTGAGCGCAAGTGTTGCCGACGTGTTTCTAATCCCATTTTTAGGGGAAAGCCACTGGTACTTGGTTTGCTATGAACCGAACGAGAAAGTCGTATCGGTGATCGACAGTCTCCACGACGATACCGCCCACATGCCTGTGCTGCAGATGTACAAAGCCCAGTTGGACTCAATGGTAATATTACGATTGTTGTTTAACAGTTATTGTAACTTGGCATAAATGTTAACTCGTGTCTTACGCCGTTTTGTGTTTCTCACAGAATATATTTTGTGCAATGGTCAATGGTATCCGTGGTAACCCTGTACCGGCGCGGCCAAAGCTCGATTTGCGACTGAAGAAGAGGAGGCCCAAGCAACGTAACACTTCGGACTGCGGCGTCTTCCTTTGCATGTACATGGATTACATTTGTCAGTCCGAGAGCCTCAAGGCGGCCGTGTGGAGCCAAGCAGAAGTAGACACCTTTAGATATAGAATAGCTTGGCAAATTATGAAAGGCCGGCCTAGAGCGGTTAGGTTTATTGTAAATCCGGCTAATGCCGAGAATCCCCCCCAACATGATTCCCCCAGTTGACATTGTACCATTACAATATCAATTTTTTTTAATAAACCATGATTATTTAGAAAGCTGTCATTGATTTGTGTTGAAGATTATTGATTGATTGATTTGTCTGATTTCCGTTGAAGATGATTTTGATTTATTTGAGTTGGTTTTTTGGCTCTCATTGAGAATGATTGAAAGGTGGAAAACAAAATGTGTAGCGGACAGTAGGGAAGTGCAAAAAAATTTTCAAGTGTCGGGTTAAGAGTTACTGCTGGGCCGTCCGCTACACAATGTGGCGGCCAGTGAGGGAAGTGAAAATTTTCTTAAGTGTCGAGGTTAAGAGTTTTTGTTGGTCCGTCCACTACACAATGTGGCGGACAGTGGGGGAAGTGAAAATTTTCTAAGTGTTGGGGTTAAGAGTTTCTGCTGGTCTGTCCGCTACACAATGTGGCGGACAGTGGGGGAAGTGAAAATTTTCTAAGTGTTGGGGTTAAGAGTTTCTGTTGGTCCGTCCGCTACACAATGTGGCGGACAGTATGGGAAGTGAAAATTTTCCAAGTGTTGGGGTTAAGAGTTACTGCTGCACCGTCCGCTACACAATGTGGCGGACAGTGGGGGAAGTGAAAATTTTCTAAGTGTTGGGGTTAAGAGTTTCTGCTGGTCCGTCCGCTACACAATGTGGCAGACAGTGGGGGAAGTAAAATTTTCTAAGCGTTGGGGTTAAGAGTTTTTGCTGGTCCGTCCGCTACACAATGTGGCGGACAGTAAGGGAAGTGAAAATTTTCCAAGTGTTGGGGTTAAGAGTTACTGCTGCGCCGTCCGCTACACAATGTAGCAGACACAAGGGGCACATAAGATTTTCTTAGCGTTGGAGTTTAGAGCGGACAGTGGGGTAACTCCAGGTGCAAAAATTTTGGAAGTTGTGCATTGTCCGCTATACAATGTAGCGGACAATTTGACAAATTTTTTTTTTTGGTTGTTGGTATTTTTTAGCTGTTGGTTATAGACTTTGTTCGAGTAAGTAGTTTCTGGCAATGGAATAAGTGCTTTAGCAGATGATTAAACAATCTCAACATTCTCAACCGCATGATATTCCATCAAAAATTTGACACCCTCAAATCATCAATTGACCATCACAATTCTCAAATGCACAATTAAGAACCCTAAAATTATCAGACATAAATTTATTAACACAAATTTAGGGTTCAACATTGGGGCAAAACTTTTTCACAGGTGCTTTGATCAAACACGAATACTTGAAACCTAAATAGCCCATTGTGTTCAAAGATTACAAACTCCCCTTCATTGAGGTCGTGCTGCTCGCATAAATTACTCCAACCCTCTGCGAAATAAAGTTGCTCTTGGCCGCGCTTCTTCTTGATTTTAACAAGCCATGACCCCGTACTGCTGGTTAAAGTTGCTTCGAGCCAAGTGACTTTGTGCCAAAGTGTGGTAAGCAATTTGCAGAAGACTACCAGTATGGCCTATCATATTCATTATAAGACAGATAAGTTTTTAAGCAAAGATAAAATTAACACACACGAAAACACAGAGTAAGAGGGATGCCTACAAGTTCGGTATGAAACCCAGGCACCATGACCTTAAAGAAGTGCCTGTTCACCGAAGCAGAAGCCATGGGGACGGTCGCCGTAGAGGGGGTCGTGCGTGGGTGAGATGTTGGAGGCAGAGAGAGAGAGATAGATAAACGAGTGGAAAAAGAGAGGACATTCTGTTTGGTAATTAATAGGAGTATGACGTCCGCTACATTGTGTAGCGGACAGAAGGCATACCAACAGTTTGCTGTCCGCTATATTGTGCCGCGGACACTTTACAATGCCAATAATGTTCATCTCTGGTGCGCCGTCCGTTACATAGTGTAGCGGACGGGACAAGCCAATTTTTTTTTTAAAGTTAATCTGTGAATGGGTCCATCAGAAATAACCTTTCAGTCTTCAGTAATAAGAAGCTAATCTCATCAAATATTACGTATTATTACAAATGTCAAACAATCTTGATGGCTTATACAAAAAAACTAAAGGTCCACTGCAGCTGCTTCTTCCTCATCTTCTTCCTCGTCTTGCAAAACCCCTGGACTTATCCCCAGTGCCTTGTAATGGTTCCGCTTGTCATGGTCGGTCATTTTGTTGCACAATGCACACCTTCTCAGCTTTTTAGGTTGAGTTGCATGTTCAATGGAGCTCTTCATCCGCGTAGATCTCTTGCGTCCTTTCATCTGCGATATAATTGGGTCCAAAGGCCGGATATCATTGTCGTCTTCCTCCCCCGGCTCGTCATCCTCTGATCCCGTTGTAGGCTCAGTGTCAACCGCATTGCTGACTGAAGCTGCTTCCAACTGGTCGACGATGGGCTCTTGCTGCTGAGCTACCTCGAGGAGATGTTTATATCCAGCCATTGTAGCAGCACCTTTTACGGACAAACGGGTGAACATTGTCACCAGATGATTATACAGCAACGTCTCTGATTCTTCAAAGTCAGTATACGGGTGCTCCAGAAAGGCAATGGTACCGTGCAACCTGTTTGCACCTTTCGTCCACCGTGGCAGGACATATTTATTGGGGATTATCCTGATATTCTTCTGGGTGAAAAACCACAGAACGTGTCTACACAGGATGTCGTGGAACTCAAACTTCTTGCAAACACATGTCACCGAATCCGTCAATGTGTCATGGCTCACCGTATAAATTTGTGCAGCTTCTCAGGGACGAGGTCATTCACGAGCGAATAAACCTTGTACTCACGCGTAGACATTTCTGCCACCTTGTTTATACTGTATCGACCCGATTTTCGCAGCTCTACTTGGTATAGCAAGAAGATCTCCTTCGTATAGACTTTGGCACCGGGGTCTCGAGCAACCTTCTCCTTTGTTTGTACGTTGTTGCAAAGTCGGCAGCCCTTTCTTTTACGAACAACAAAGCTACCGCTTTTTGTGCGGATGTAACGAAAGTCTTCAAATTGGTAGCTGTACCCACATAACTATCGAACGTGGCATTCATAGATTCACTCCTGCCCGTCGTTTTCATGCCCGCTGAAAAATACCTCCTCGTGTAAACGCCAATCCATTGCTCTTTGCGCTCGTACAAGTGCTGGAGCCACTCGTTGTCTTGCAATGAGTAATCCCGAACAAGCTTTTCCTACCTCTCCTCGAATTCCTCAATCGTTAACGACTTGGTAACGCACTTGTCAAAATCCTGTTTAAAGTCTGGATACTTTGCGTACACGTGATGCAGACGTTCCGGGTATTTGTTGCTTATGTGCCAAGTGCACAAGTTGTGCCAGGTGTCTGGGAAGACGGTCGCAATAGCCTTCTTCATTGCCAAATCTTGATCGGTGATGATCACTTTGGGTGCTTTGAAGTTCATTGCTTCCAGCCACGTCCTAAACAATCATACAAAAGAACCCTCGCTCTCGTCCCTTAACAAGGCGAACCCAAACAGGATGGAGTGATAATGATGATTGACGCCGGTGAAAGGAGCGAACGACATCGAGTACTTGTTGGTATGGTATGTGGTGTCGAAAGTCACGACATCCCCAAAATGCTTATAAGCTAGCCTCGAATGACCGTCGACCCAAAAAATTGTACTAACTCGATGCTCGTCGTCAAGTTTATAATCGAAGGTAAACTGCGGGTCCTCCATCTGCATCCGTTTCAATAGGCTCATTGTCGATTGCGCATCATTGAGGTCATACGCGGCTCGTCTATGGGTTCGGACCGCGTTACGAACGTCTGTCGTGTTAAAGTTTAAATTTTGAATTCTCCCAGCCTGTTCAGCAAGAACATTAACAATCTCAGTAGGTCCAATTCGCGCATTGCTCATTGTGTGAATTAGGCTCCTCGCGACCTTACCCATCTTCTTGTGTTGATGCATCTGACTCACCTTAGAAGGAGTTACTAACGGGTGATTGTGTGCCAGTTCCAGGCTGGTAATAAGCCAATGATCATGATTGGGTTTGTAGCTTACGAACATCTTGACCTGGCAATTTGTGCGCTCAAAGCAGTCTCGTCTTCTACGCGAATATCCTATTTCGTCATCACTGTCATCATTGCCTACACGTGTCTCATTTTGTTGTGGATTTCTGCCCCTATGACACTCGTATAAGCGAGAGCATATCTTTTTTGTTACGTTACTTGTTCTTGTAGTCTTTATTCTAATGCCAAAACCAACCCTCAATGAATACGCTCGAAAACATTCTTCAGCTTCTTCCAATGTTTGAAACGTTCGTCCTAGATACGGATCACTAGCATCTACGGGGACGTTGGAGCTCGACACGAAATCAGACATTGTGAAACAAGACCTGTGTAGAAATAGACTACGCTTAACAATCAAATGGCATTTCTAACTGAAAATATTACCTAAAAATTATCTTAGCAAATAGACCAATTTAGGATGACAAACATACCGTATGCATAACCCCTGAAAGTGTCTCCAAATTAACAATTATTAATTTATTGAACATAACAAATTAAAATTACTAAGACAAATAGACGAATTCATCATGCCAAAAAATCAAATTAAACTATAATGAATTTATTTAGAGTTAACAAATTACACCTTTTTTATGAACATCATGTCTAGAACATCACAAATTGAAGAATACAGTGACAAATTTCTAGAACATAAAAAAAATCTATACTTTTTTGTCCGAACAAAATAAAATTATATTTTACCAGTCAATCCATAAAGAAAACTTCACCATTCACAAACTTACCTTGCTTGAGTGAAGCTTGAAGCAAGTTTTACTCGAAGCTTGAAGGGAGCTGAAAATGGAAGCGAGTCCGAAGGAGAAGAAAATTGTAGCCGAAGGAGCTTGAGGAAGTTTTTGGGTTATAGAAGTACTGTCAGCGATACTGTCTAGATCTCATATTTCTGACAACATTGACGTGTGTAGAAATGAAGGTGCAGACTCGTCTGGAAATGTGTCAGTTGTGTCAGGGCAGTCAGTCGTCCGCTAGACAGTGTAACAGACGACTTTTTGGCTGTCAACGTGGGGCCAAGAAAGCCGTCCGCTACACAGTGTAGCGGACAGGGGAGCAGGGGCAAAATGGTAAAAAGGTCCGTCCGCTACATAGTGTAGCGGACGACTGACAGCGCCGCAAAAATAAAGGATCTGGGCCGTCCATCCCTTCGGGATGGACGGCCAGATCGCGCTAGCAAGATCTCCTATTTTGCTAGCGCTCTCAACGGATCAGCTCCCATATATATATATATATATATATATATATATATATATATATATATATATATATATGGAGCTGATCCATTGCTCGCGCTAGCAAATGAGGTTAAGTTGCAAGAGCGATCTGGCCGTCCACACGCGATCTGTGGACGGCCCAGATATTTGTTTTTGCACTTTTTTTAAGTTCGTCCGCTACATTATGTAGCGGACGGTTTCTTGACAAAAATACCCTTAATCTCCGAACTGAGAACCTTGTATTCTATAGGTATAGTATCCGTCCGCCAAATAATGTGGCGGACAAGCCAAGCAATTTTTTCTTCTGTTGTTTGCTTTCCTTTTGGTGTTGTTTGCTTTCCTTGTTCCTTATTTTATTCAGCAAGGTGTATCGTTGCAATTCAGAAGAAACTCCAGTCCCACTTTGACCCAAACTCTGTGACTTCACTTTGGTTCCTTCTTTCTCACTATGTCGCTCCAAACAAAGAAAGATCGTCTAACTATTAATCGAAGAATCCATTTCTAGCTCGAGAGAATCAGAATGTAAAAGTCACATACCATCAATCTTTGGAACTGGAATCGAAAGAAGCAATTGAAAGCATAACAAGAACTCAGCATATTTTGATCTAAAATACAAACAACTATATTTGATAAATTATGCGTTTGATAAATACAAACAACTATATTTCCACAAGTCCAAAACTATTCCAAGGTTCTTCGATGATGTTGCAATTTTTGGCTAAAGCTTTGTTGACGTTGCAATTTTTGGGTAGGAGCTTCGGCATGTCAAGGACGTTCGGCCTAAACAATGAGTTTGGCTAGGAGCTTCGTTGACGTTGCAATTTTTGGGCCTTCAGATCTGGATCAATGGTTGCGATTGAAGCTACAGAAAAGGATTTTCAGATCCGACCTTCAGATTTGGGCCTGAGGCCGGATAATTACATGGTGCCGGTGGATTCAGTCGGGAAGTTCTGCTTCTCATTTGCGCCGACGTCGGCATCGTTGTCGAAAATTAGTAACTTGTAGCAGCATGGGACACGGCCAATCAGTGGGGATAATTGTTATCGGTGTCGGCATCGTTGTCGATAATTGCTAACATCCAGTAGCTCGGCGGCGTCAAGTTCCTTGGCCTGATTCTCCAGCCGGGTGCTTTAACAGCAACTCCGTCTCCTTCTCTTCAAACTGCCAAGCACGGCCAATCGTTGGTGATGACGACATACCAGATCTGTCACACAGATCTGGGCCACTGGACGACGACAGGTTAGGGGGTGGGGGCGGCGACGGGATGGAGGGGACGATAGGGTGGGAGGGGCGACCACAGGGTGGGGGAAGTTGGAAGACAGAAAGAGATTTAGGCTCTGAATAAGGATTTTCACAAGGATTTGGAAAGTAACAAAATTTATGTGGACACAGGGAACGACAAGATAGAAAGAAACAAAAAAAGGCAAAATCATAGTGGTCCGCTACATAATGTAGCGGATAACTCTATTGCATTCAAAATTTTCCTCCTTTGCATGCTGGGTCAGGGGTATTTTTGTCAACAAATCGTCCGCTACATTATGTAGCGGACGGACTTAAAACAAGTACAAAAAAAAAGATCTGGGCCGTTCACAGATCGCGCGTGGACGGCCAGATCGCGCTTGCAACTTAACCCATTTGCTAACGCGAGCAATGGATCAGCTCCCATATATATATATATATATATATATATACACACACACACACACACGAAATATACAAAACATGAATTTGTTCAGGTCTTATACAAACAATATATTGGAATATAGAAATTGAAAAACATATATGTACTAGAAGTATTAAATTTAAGTACAATTTACACTGGATAAATCAAATTATATACACTGTATTGAGTTTGAATGGTCGAAGTTGAGAGTTCCAAATTTGCAATACTTCTCCAAGTTGAGAGTTCCAAATTCGAGCAGTATATTCCAAGTTCCAGCTTGTCCATTTTCAATTGCTCCCAATCCCCAATTGCACTTGCCAATTGCCAATTCTTAATTCTCTATTATTACCACAAGCAACAATTGCCACTTTATCAATCTGAATTTAAAAATCTCAATCTCAAATATACACCATTCCCTGTTTACATGGCCACCACGAGTACTGCGCAGGCAACAAGTCACAAATATCAACTAGAAAACCCAATCTAAAGATTCTAAACTATAAATCCCACGAGGCTATATTTGCCAAATTCCCAAATGTCAAATTCAAAATTAGAATAAAAATCTAATCTAGTATTGAGAATTAAGAAAAAAGACTGTTCAATGAATTAAAAAAATTCAATCAAAACGGATTTTACCTCTCTTTGATGTCAAAATTGTCATCGATTGGCGCCATTGTTCGTGAGCGACTAACCGAAGAATGGGAAGAATTGAGAATTGACAAGTGCACAGACTACGCTACGCCAGACGTGCACAGATTGCACCGGAGCTGGACTGCCCACTAGCGGGAGGACTAAAGAGTAAGGATGGAGAGGAGAACAACTGACATAGTGACACATGAGAAGGGAAGCGGACAACTGGTTAAGCGTTGACGCCGTGGTGGTGCCGACGTTAGGCGTGGCCTGTGAAACCGGTGAAGGGACTGAGGCGAGGTTCGTCGCCAATTTCCACCGATCATCACTTGGAAGATCGTAAGAGTCTGAGAGAGAGAGAGATTTTTTTAGTTGGTAATGGCATTGAAAAATGGAATTAATAGTGAGAGAGACTTTTTTATTCGTTAATGGCATGGGAAAATGAAACGGAGACCCATTGATCTTTAACTCTTTTTTTTATCTGTTCACTTTTATTTATTTGGTGCTTGGTCTTTATACATTTGTGTATATATATATATATATATATATATATATAGCATTTAAAATGACTAAAAAGATAGTTTGTATGGCGTTTTTTTAAAAATTTTAAGTATTATAATATATAAAATGACTAACAAAACATAGAGATGTCAAAAGGGCCCGGTAGCCAGGCTCATTTTTGGCCCGGCCCATTTTTGGGCCCAGACTAGTCCTAACCCTTAGGGCTTGGGCCAGGGCCAGGCCGAATTATTTGAGAAACAGGCCCGGGCCCAGCCAGGCCCTAAAATGGCCCAGCTCTCTTTTGGCCCGAAAACTGATCCCCTTTTGGCCCTATTTCTGGCCCTTTTTTGGCCCTATACACATGCCCTCTCTTGACCCTAAGGTTGACCCTATTTCTGGTCCTTTTTTAACCCTACACAGGCTCTCTTTTGGTTCAATATTATTATATACACACATTATTATATATAAGTGTGCGTGTCCAACGATGATCGAATGAGTAATGAATCTGAACATGAATTATGATAATCGTTCTTCCTTGGTGCAATAATCAAATATATATTTGACGTAAAACAAGAATTAGATTACAAAGATTACAATCGAACCGTGAGAAATCATGAGCCTCCTTGAAGAGGCCTTGGCGGTCTTGGATGGGCTGAACTTATTTGTCAATAAATACCAAATTGACTAATTCCAACCTCTTACATATAAATAAGTATTGACACCGTGCGTAAAAAAATAACTGTTAAAATACATATAAAAAGTTAGTATTTATATTATTAAATAATAATAACAAAATAGATAGTAAAATAATAATAATACTTTCACCTTTTTATGAGTTTTCAATCACTTTAAAAAATAATTGTTATTCTTTCGGCAACGAAAGAAGAAGTAAAATATCAAATAGTAGAAATAGTCTCTTTTAAATGGTAGAAATAGTCTCTAGGGCAATTTAGCATTACTACTACTTGCTAGGATACACATAAGATAAAAAGTTTGTGCATATGACTTCAACAGATGTTTATTGAAAAAAAAAAGAAAAGAAAGAAGAAAATGTTACTATATTAAAAGAGGAAAGAAAAGCCAAATACCGTGCAAACATTTGCAAAAATTTAAAGAGTTACTGTATTAAGCAATTTGATAGATGTAATTGTCATTTTTTATTTACCAAACTTTCGAAAAATGCTACTTATAAATTATAATGTTAGTAGGTCAAAAAAGACTTGTCAATATTACACAAAATTAACATGTATCAATCTTAACCAATTAATTTGATATATTCTTATTGGCCATCGACGCAAATAAATAACAAGAAGTTAAGAAAAAAAAATTTTTAGGCCCAGGCCCCTAAATATCGCGCCTAGGGCCAGAGCTTGGACTGAGCCCATGTATCCAGATTTCAGGCCTGGGTCTGGCCCGGCCCATTTTCCAAGTCATCAGGCCCGACCTGTTTTCTTTGGAGGCCCGTTGGGCCCGGGCCAGCCCAAGCCCGGCCTATTGACATCTCTAACAAAATATCTCTTTAAGCTTTTTTTTTAAAATTTTTTTTTAGGCGGAGACTTTTACTATTGAATGTTAATTACATTATATAAATTAAAAAAAAAGATGGAGTACCTCCTACTTTTTTTTATCAATATAGCTGACTTTTGTTTTTTTTTTTAGCGTCCTTTCTATCTAAAACATGAAATATCTTAAGAATATCCGAATCGGGAAGAAAGGACAGAAGTTTAAATCAATCACTTCCCCAAGATTACCGCTGTAAAAGCATAAAAGAAAGTGATAAAATGATAACGCTTTTCCACAGTTGAAGAGACAGAGAAAGCAAGACAGCTGAGAAGACAACAATGGCTTCCTTGGTCAACAAACCCTTCACGACCCCATACAATTCCAGGTCCGGGTTTTGCCCAGAAGCTGGGTTGGTCAAAAGGGGTCGTATCGGGTTCAATTCTGTGTGTTTTAAGAAGTATAACGGAAATGCCTCTTCTTCTCCTATTGTCTGCAAAGCTGTGTCTGTCAAGCCACAGACTGAGATCGAAGGCCTCAATATAGCTGAAAATGTCACTCAGGTAGGACAATTAAATCTTTATTATTGCTATGCTGGTTAATTCTCAAGTGGGTTTGTTTTTTCTAGTGCTGATTGGTCAATTTTTCTACTTTATGGGCACGTATAGTGATAATTATGTAATTTAGACAGTGGTTGTCTTCGCCGGCTTGGAATTTGAGTGTGAATTGATCATCTTGAATTTAGTCAATATGAGTAATATGCTTTGTCACTTTTAGTGCAAATTCTATAGCTGAGAAGGGGGACCTGAAGGGACAATGTTTTGTTGCTAGTGCTCTTTTAAGCGACAAAATGAGGTGTGGACAAGCACAACAAATTTGTGGAAATCCACTGCCCCAAGAATATTTATTTTTGGTTAACGTTTCATGAGATGTTGTCTTGATGGTAATTCATTGATTAATCTTGTGAACCTGTCTTCTGGAATTTCCTGCTACATGAATTATTTGCTGCTCTGAACATAAAAAGGGAAAAAAAGAAACAAATTGTGATCTGCCAAAATTCAGAATTTTTGTCAAAATAATAAGTTATTATAAGTTGGACTAGTTTTACTTCTTCGTAAAAAGCGGACTTTTCAATCTTCATGGGCATTAATGCAAGGCTTTTTTTTTTATTGAATTTATTGAGGCATAGGCAATTCCAACACGTCTATGAATTGTATATTTGGAACGAAAATAGTAGACTATAACAGGGGAGAACTTGCTTAGGAGATCAGCCTTCATAGCATACTTAGGCTGGAACCCACTCCTATGAGGCCGCAAATAACCTAAAATAGACTCAAATGGAGGGAGCCATGACATCAGAAATTTAGAACAGGATAAATAGAGTTCAATTGGGGCCTAGATTGTTTAGTCCTAGGAGGATAAAATAGTTAGGTGCGCGGGGTTAGAACTTCTATCACGAGGTTTTTATTAGGTGAGCAGGAGTTAAGGGGCTCTTGTCCCTCATCACTAGGAGTGTCAAGGGGCAGTACGTGAGTAACGGGTAAACTTATGATGTCTTCTGTTATTTTTATGTGAAACTGGTGTTCTTAGTGAAGCATCGGCAAAATTTCTCCGGTGAAGGATTCTTTTTGGAGGAATTTTAAGGAGAGTCATGTCAGTTGGCCCATAGAGCCCCTTTTGTGGTTACATGTGGGGGAATGCCGGGAGTTTATTGGATTTGGTACAGCAGACAGCATGGTTTCTGGCCAAAAAAGAGTTTGTTGCTCAGTAATTTCCTATTATCTTCACTCTCTAGGAAAAAAGAATTTACAGCTTGCTCCAGCTGTCTAGCAAAAATTGTATCCATTAAGTTCCTCTTTGGTGAGGTCTTGGCATCATGTGTCAAATGGCCTTTTAGGGTCATAAATACTATAAAGGATACGGAGATTGAAGCTATTGGTGGAGTAGATGTTAAAGATTTTCTTTTGGTAGAATTATCTGTGGAAAGCATCATTTTTTGGGTCTCAAGATTTATACCATTGATTTGTGAAGTTGTGGTCCTGCAGAACTGTACGAGAAGCCATTTTCTTGGCCACAGGAAAAGAGTTTAGCCTTGCATTCTTGGCTATTTCATCCTTGGTGCCCTACACCACTCTACCTTTAAGTTTCTACTCTACCCAATCCTCTTCTTATCGCCAAACGAAATGGTACATCCTTTAACCAGTTACGTCGCGCTAAAATTAAAATCTTGAGCTCTCTTTCATGTATGCTCACTCCTCTAGTGATGAAGCTTCTCCATATATCGGATTTGGTGCTCAAGAAGTTGATGCAGGTTTATTGTAATGCTAACTTTTGTAAATGATGCCAGAGAGCATCAAGAGGAGTCATTTTGCTAGAAGATGAAACTTTTTTCTATTTGATTTAGAGTGTATGAGTAGATTGATTTGTTTAAAGATAAATTAAGAAATAAGTTGACTTCCTTTGATTTTGTTATTGGAGGCAAAAATTTGATAGTTCCCATCAATACAGTTCCTTGGATGCAGTCTGCAGCAGTTGTCACAGTAAAAGCAATTCATGGCGATACACATGCAGGGAAAGGACTTTGATAGTGTTCTAAGAACTTCGTTCCTTTGAGGAAAGGTGTGCAACTTCATGATGGCTATCAGGTAGCCCTAAGCTGGCGTGTAGGGCAGAAGATATGGTCTACAGAGGTCAAGATTTGATTTCACTAGCAGTAGATTGGAAGCCACAGTAGGTATTCTTGGTGACAGTTACATTTGTTGCTTTAGCGTATGACATCCATATATTGGTATGAAAATCCTAGGAGAGCAAGATAGTAAGTGCGTGGGGTTAGGACTTCTGATAGGAGGTCCCCAATGTGTAAGTAGTTGTGTGTGTGTTGTTGTGGGTGGGAGGTGGAGAATTGGTCTTGGGCCCCCTAGGCAGCAGACTTTGGACATGTTGGTGATGAGGTGGTTATGAAGACAGATTTCCAAGTCGTAGATATGGTAAAGGGTGATTTTTTTCTTGTAAATTTTGGCGAATATCTTTTTGGCTTAGTGAAGACGATGCCTTTGATTTGCTTGACAGATTGGTGTTGCCCCTGTGACTGCTTGCGAGTCGTGGATCTGGAAAAGCTAGGTGTGGGTCTGTGAGCTATGTTACATGAACTCTTTGGTTTTGCGTGAAGTACCCGTGTCGGACACTCGACACTTGGACATGGGTATGGGATATGTGTCCGACACATCTCATAGGATATGTCATTATGATACTATCTTATAGTCTTTTGTTTTATTAGTAGTTGCTTTGAGTGGAGATAAGTTGTCAAATAAAACCAAATGCATCACATAAAACACATTTTTGCCTTCGAAATAACTAAAAAACTATAGTAAATATGAACATTTTGCCGTGTCCCCGTGTCTTGTGTTTTCAAAATTAGACGAGTCCGACACTTGGACACGTATCCGATCCGGACACTTGTACCGAGTCCATGTAACATAGTCTGTGAGTAGATGTGAGAGAGAAATGAGAAAGACTTGAGTGCTCCATTAGTTCTGATGCACGATTGAATAGCGAAAGGGCTGAAAGGTAGTATTTGTTTGGTGCCGCAATTTGTTTAGGAGTGATTAAGTTGGGTCTCTATTTTCTTGTCTTTGGGCATTTTTTGTGATTAGTTTTACTTGTTAAAAAAAGGTAGTTGAGTCAAATAATGGAACTAAGTCCTTGTCTATAGGAATTCACCGGTGCAGAGCATGTGCATCAGGTAAGTTTATAGGGTCTTGCTATGAAGCACCGGTGCGGCACTTAGGGTGAAGCACCTGCACCGGATACGCGTCGAATGCGGGTGCGGCACCGGTGCGTGTCCAACAATTTTTTTTTTAATTCTTAAATCCTGGGTGCGGATCAAGTGCGTATCGGCTCAAATCTGTCACCACCGGCGACCATCGGGAACTCCAGCGACCACCGGCGACCTTTGGGAACTCTGGCGACCACTGGAAATCTGAGAGGAGATGCTGGAGAGAAGAAGAAGAAGGAGAAGGAGAAGAAGGAGGAAGAAGGAGGAGGAGGAAGAAGGAGGAGGAGGAAAAGGAGGAGGAAGAAGGAGACTTATCGGCGATCCACTGCGGCGTCCCCGTGCGCCAAGTCCCGGCGAGCTCCACGCCTGCTTGTCGATGCTCTTTGCTGATGGGTTGATATTCTTATCTTTGGACTTTTGATGACTTATTGACATTGTTTTGTTATATTATTTAAGGACCCTAAATTGTTAAGTTATTATATAAGCTAACCCCAGTATTTAAAAAAAAATAGAAGTGATACCACATAAAATTTTTATTATGTTCAGTTCTACAATTTTAATATTTATAAAACAACCCATTAAACTTAACAAATTCTTACTAATTTGGTTGAAAGCTTTAAAATTTACAAAAGAACCCATTAAACTTAAAAACTCAGTATTTTGGTTGGAATATTTATATCTTTTCACGTATATCAAACACATATATTATGATTATTAAGATTTCAATTGTTTAAAAATTAAATATTAAGTATAGATAATTAGAAAAATATTTATAAAATATGCCGTATCCCCGCCGCACCCGTATCCTAAAATTTTTCAAAATGCCGTATCCGCACCCGAACCCGTGTCCGTGCTTCTTAGGGGTCTTGTCTTGTATGACCTGTTTTTCTTTTATAGTGATTGGTTAAGAGATTTACGAATAAAGGATTTTGTCAGGAGGATTCGAAAGGAGATTTTGCCACTTCTTCAAGCGACTTTTGCGCTCCTATTCTATGGACAGACACAACATCTTTTTTGGGTACAAAGACACATCATATATAATAAATGGTGCTTAAGTATGACTATGTCACTAGTCTGTGTTGGTGAACGTAATTGGTTAATTATCTAATCTTCTAAATTTGCACAAGCAGACATAAAAATATGAAAGGTTTTGGCAAAACGCGGAGATTAATAACATGTTAAACTATTTTGGTAAAGTAGCAAATATAGACAGTGACTACTGTACGCATAGGTTTTGGTATGCAGGTTTGCTTTGTCGTCTATCAAGTCTTGCATCCTGTGGCGGAAGCACATAAATTGCTCTTAATGACTAGAATATTGTTTTGAATTCATACTGCCTGGGAAAATGAGGACAGTTAAGCAAACTAGTCCATGTTTTCCTATAACATATTGCTAACTTCTTTGTAGGCTGACAAAAAAGACGTTATTTACGTTTATACTTTTGTGTTTGTCGGGTTATCTGTGTTATATTTCGTTGACTAATTTGAGGCTTTATGGGTCTCAGATGTTTCTTATTCTTCATAATTGTTGATCTGTGACAGTTGATAGGGAAGACACCAATGGTGTACTTGAATAATATTGTAAAGGGTTCTCTTGCAAATATAGCCGCAAAGCTAGAGATCATGGAGCCATGTTGCAGTGTCAAGGACAGGTGAGGGATAGAGGTAACTTGTCCATCGGACGTCATAATGAAAATTTGTAGGATGCTTTTACAGTTGATTTGGGGGATCTATGCCTGCACAAATGACTGTATGCCTAAGCTTCCTTGGTTCTCATATTAGCTCTTAGGGCATCTGTTTAGTAGCAGAGAAAAGTTCTTCTATCTAGATTGTTAGCCATAATGCTTGGCCTCGACTTTTCCAGTCATGTGCCTTTGCAGATATACCAACTTTTAAGCAACAATGATTCCAAAAATGTACTTCAAATTTGAGGCTCAATACCATGATGCTCCTTGATAGATACGTAAAATTGCATTTGATACTGCTCCATTTCGCTTTGCTGTATGGCACTGATTTCTTATGGACCTTATAGCATATGTCAGTATCTAGTGAACTGATCTGCAGGATTCATTATACTTCTATGCTGTCCCACCATGTGGGCAATGATATTCTAGTGCTTTTATGTAACTACTATGGTTTCAGGATAGGACACAGTATGATAGCTGATGCTGAGCAGAAGGGACTTGTAACACCAGGAAAGGTAACAAAATGAAAAACCCATTTCTTACATTGGTTTTTGGGATAACCTGGCCTTTCAAGAACAATGTAGCAAGTGAAAAAATTTATTTTGTGATTTGTTGCAATTTTTTGATGCACCATTAGGGGGGAAAATGCTAGACCAATTACCTTGTTGCTATTGCAGACTCAAATCATGTCTTAACATGATTGTCTTGATATAGAAGTAACAATTAACACTACTAGCACATTTAAATTGAGTAGTTCCTAATCTTCTACTTTGGCTGAATATTTAAACACAATTCTACATTTTTGAGCTCTTGTTGCATAGCCCTGTAATGCTTGATGATATATTTGTTCTATAAATTGAGTCCCCTGAGGTGGCATTGTCCCACAAGTTATTTTGTTTTCTGAAACGAACTGGGACTGATCTGAATATTCACAGCTAGAAAATGTGAAATAATTTGTCAAGGGGAAAGTGGAAAACGTGGATATGGCCCACCTAGATAGATGCGAAGGGGACATGTTGAGTTCATAGCCAGCCTTTTGCAGAACCGCTGAGCCTTAAGTCTTGCAGGCCTGACAAGTCAATCCATGGAAATTATAGCCACAACCTTGGCTCCCATGTTTTCCAATATAGTAGATCGAAACTGCCTTGTAGGAAACTGGTCAGGACATATTATTTCGCTGTCCGTGGCATCAAGCAACATGGTTTCTTCCGCCGAGCCCTGACACAGGTAGATATGATGGTGTTGAGGTTGGAACTGAAAATTTTCCTTCGAGGCCATCCAAAGGAAGTTCATTTCAAGAAATATTGATGCCTTTGTACTTGGTTTCCCTTTTTTATTGATAGGGATATAATGCCTGCTTTATAGCCTAAATTCTGGTGCTTTTGTTTACAAGTTTATAAGCCCTATCTTTTGATACTACCAGTAATGACTTGTAGCCATTGCAGCGCAACTAATTCCCCCAGTGCATAAGCTGCCAGGAAAGACCCAACTTGTCCTTTAGGGTTTCTTAACAATGCCCGTCCAACATCTTTTTGTAGCCTTATATCTGGGTCACTCGACTGCAGTGGCCTAGCTCAGAGACCACCCTGTGGACCACTGAACTGCAGTGTGTTTGATACCCCTTGATGTAGGACAACAATGAAACCAACTTCTCCAAAATCTTTAGCTTTCAGGAAAGTTGCGACCGATCATATAGTGTTTTCTTGTTCTAGGCTTCATGTTGAGTCCCAACCCTGGGCTTAGTTGCATGGAGCGCAGTGGGAGGGAGCGGGTTGTGCTAGGTTCCAGCATATAATTGCTCTTTATTTTAGGCTTCATTTCGAGTCCTAATCCTGGGCTTTGTTGCATGGAGCATGGTGAGAGTGGGAACGGGTGCTAGGTTCCGAAATGGGAGCACTGCTATAGTGGTTTTCAGGGTAGGGGCAGGATCTGGAGATTTGGGAGCGAGATTTTGGGGTGGCAGTTTGGCTAACTTAAAAAAATCATAGAAGTAAGATCTTGGGCTTCTAGTGGGGCCCCACTATAGGCAGGAAAAGTGCCCTCTGCATTTGGTAATAAGTGCAACTCCGGACTTTGCATGCGAGAGGTAAATGGTTCAGTATCCCGCATTTTTTATTCAAAATTACTACTGAAATCCAAGAAGATAGGACACGGTTATGTTTGGAGTTGAGTATACAAAACCTCCTTGGTGGATTAGGACTTCAGCCTGCAGTGCCTGATATATAGCATTAGCTTCTTGTGCACTTTATTATTTATCAAGAGAACCTCTTTGGGTGATTAGTTTGCAGCTGGGGTTGAGATGTTACTTCCTGTTTATGGACCATGGACCTGGTACTTCAACTTTGTGTCTGGCAATTTGGCGCAACTTTTTGTGTCGTAATGATCTCCTTTCTATTTGTTGGTTGTTTAGTCTTTTATAGTTTTCTCTTCTCCTGACTCCTTTTCCCTTCATCATTTTTAAAGAGTATCTTGGTGGAACCTACAAGTGGAAACACAGGCATTGGCCTTGCATTTATAGCTGCTTCGAAAGGATATAAGCTCATCCTGACAATGCCAGCGTCGATGAGTTTGGAAAGAAGGGTTCTTCTAAAAGCATTTGGAGCCGAACTTGTATTAACTGATTCCGCGAAAGGCATGAAGGGAGCAGTTCAAAAAGCTGAAGAGATATTGAACAGCACCCCAAATGCGTACATGCTTCAGCAATTCGACAACCCTGCAAATCCCAAGGTATTTGTGCACAACTGTTGTAGTTCCTTGTTGTTTTTAGATTGAGTCTATAACACAAATGTCGATCAGTAAACCTTGTTGCTTTCTGAACATCAGTCTACTAGCTACGGTGTAGAAAAATGGAGCAATTCCTCGTGGTAGGGAGGCACGTCTGCTATTGAATGGTTTTTCCGTGTTTTTTGGGTGACCAGCTGTTTGACTGAACTTTACAGAAGCTCCAGTCGTTATCGTAGTAGTGTACCAATCCCCTATTTGACTAATGTGAGTGTCTCTCTCTTTATGCAAAAGTCTCCTTACCGCTGGTGGAAAGGGATGGGTTGGCTTGAACCCATCAATTCAATACGCGAAAAGAAAATAAAGTGGAAAATAAAGGAACAATTTCCATATCATTTCCTTTACGACCTAGATCACATGATGTGTCAGATAATTGCTTTGCCTAACTCAACATTTTTGTCAACTAAGCAGTTTTAATCAACTGCAGTCTTGTGTTAATGCATGTCATCAGATGATTGAGGTCATTTGATGAGCATAATCTCTTGGTAAAGAGATCTATCATACACAATTATGCCCAATGTAGCATGGACAGGCATGCATGAGTACAAAGAGATTATGTGTGAATACTAGGCTTTCCCTCTGAGTGATGTATTGCATCTGCCGTGGGGTGCTGCCAAAAATGGGCAAGGGTTCTTGCATCACAATGGGCGAGTCTGTTTAAAGATGTTAGTCCATAATCATAGACTTAGGTTAGCTAGCTGAACATAGGTTTGTTAGCACGTAAGTTGAGCGGCTGGTTGACACAATGAGCAGGAGGAGAGTGGAGTAAGAGTGAACGGTTAGGGAAATAGAGGTTTTAGGTTGTGGTAGACGGGCAAGGTTAGGAGTAGAAATGGAGTAGGAATTATACCAGAAAAAGAATGAGAAACGAGGTTTTCGATGTCAAGAGGAATGGTGATAGTTAAAATAAAAATAGCAGAGGAGACTATTAATGTGATCAGCGTTTATGCCCTTTGGGTAGGACTAGCGGTAACTTTGGAGGGATATTAATGGACTTGTACAGGGAATACCCCGCAGGGAGAAGCTGCTTTGAAGGGGAGATGCAAATGGCATGTTGAGAGAACTAGCCAGGGGCCTTGAGAGGGTACATGGAGAATTTGGTTTTGGAGAGATAATGAATTGAAAGTATTCAAGATTTCACAGTGGTCTTTGCGTTGATGATAGCAAACACGTTCTTTCAGAAAAAAATAACTCACATATGATTACCTTAATTGTGTAGTTAGCAGATGGATTTCTTCCTTGCTAGCAGGGAGGCTGCACATCATGTGAGGTCATTAATGTGGTGTTTCTAGCTACACAACATGGGGTTGGTGGTGCTGGACATAAATATTAACGGATGGAGTAGGATGGCTAAAGGTCATAGACACCCAGGAACTAGGTGGTGGAATTTGAATGTGAAAAATTTAGCACTGTCAATGTCTACTTGTTTCCAGAGAGGTCCTTCCGGAATCTAGAGGAAATGTAAAAACTCTTGGTTGTTGAATGGTGTAAAGGATTGGACGAGTGCAAAAACGTGGATTGTGTAAGAATTATCCATCAACAGTAACAAATCCTTAAAAAAACAAATTTATCATCAATTATTTTTAACATGAAAGTAAGTTATATGATCACAATTGCATAGGTAGTCATGCAAGTTTCAACATGAAAGTGCTCGTTATTTTACATTAGATGGTCAGCAGAACATGTATGATCATATGAAGCTTATGCACAATGTCTACGGGTTACGAACTTCCTTAATGAACTGTTAACCATATAATATCATCTTTCAAGAAAACCAAACAAAATATCACCGACTAACAATTATATTTTCAACTGATATTATAGAACTGTGACATAGAGTCCATCATTCAATAACCATTACTGCATTTGCTATAACTTCACATCGAACCAGCAAAATATTGAAGATATTTCAGCAGCAAAAGGAAAAGAAGTAAAAGAAGCTGGACAGGAAGCAACACAAAGACTGTCATGACCCATACCAGTACTACATATATGAATGCAGAGGCATTGGTTACTGTTGGAGGTGTAATGATTCATCCAAATGAGATCCACTGATAATTGCAGTTAGCAGCATAAGCAGGATATTATATGCTCCATCCATTATTCCATCCCAAAAAGAATTGATCATATTACCATTTTGCACTGTCCCAAGAAAATTGATCACTTTCCAAATTAAGAAAGATTCTCTAGGTGTTTTTCCATGTTTACCCTTTTACACTTTTTGAAATTTATTTATCTTCTACATTTAATCCTCCACCAAACTCATTTTCTTTCTCATGGCCCACTTCCTTCTTCCCCCCATCTATTGGGGTAGCATGTCAAACACAATATATGACTTATAGCCTTAGTATGCGTGCCAAGTCAAAATGGAGCAATTTTTTAAAATGGAGCAATTTTTTGGAATAGAGGGAGTTTATGATAGAAAGAGATATAGAAGTTTAAAAGAAGAATGAAATCCAGCCAAAACGCACTAACATTGTAATTAAAGCAAGAGAACGAATTACTTAAAAATTTAGAAATTCCAGATGATGATTGTATAATTTAGAGATGACCAGAATCTAACTTGGAATTACTTACAATGGTTGTTAACTAGCACTTTAACTTCCCTTTCAGTTGAAATAAGCTCTCAACGTGCACGGTGACGGTGCTTGACCTTTAAAGACACCTTCTCCTAATAAAATTTCTTATTCTTGGGCCTTCCTTCAATTTTGTTTTCTGATGCCATTACGAAAGTGAAAACGGCCACATGATGAAGGAACAAATAATTCACATAAAAACTTTCCAGTATGTAGGGTACATGCGAGTCTGTAATTATTATACGTTCCGGCACCTGATAAGACGAGGCTCTCCTCTTTTAAGTATAGTTCTTTGTACTTTCTAATATACGCTCCTTCCACGAGCAAGACGACCATATATTTGCAAGATTCTGCCCAACCTGTACCATTTTTCATAGGCAAGGAACATGATGAGGAAGAGGTATGATTTGATATATCCCCGATGCTACTTTGAAAGAAACAATTGCATCACAATGAGCCAAGAATATCACTCTTTGGCACCAAAAGATTTGTAAATGTGATACTCTCACATGAAGCATATCCGGAACATTGTTAATCTCTCTCCAAGAGGAGTTGGGGTTCCAAGAACTAATACCTAAAACTTTTGGGACTACCTTAGAGGATCCTGGTCTTCTTTTGTATTCTTCAGTCTCTAGATAGAGAATGCTCAGGACTTTGTATACCTTGGTGGAATAATCAAACCCTAAGAAGTACTTCGGCTCGCAAGTCAATTTACAACCACCTTCTCTCACATGAAAACTAATCTTGTAACCGGTGGAAGCATAACGATTTCTCTAGTGCTAGGATTGCATTTGCATATGAAGTCCTCGGTACAAACTGAACCATGGATATATTTTAACTGGTTGTATGGAAGATCGACACCACTTGCAGCCTCAAGAGGCAAACTTTTGGTGATCCCTGTTCTACTTCTAGGCAGGTAGAGTAGAGGGTATGGCAGACACCATAATTATACTCCTATAATCACCATTATCAGCACTGTCATCATCGTCATCATCATCATACGGCATGCGAACAAGGATGGTTACTCCATCAGGGTGGCTAAAAGAGCGAGATTGATGATACTGAACAAATCGAGGCGAGGATGGAGCGCCAAGGCTTAGAACACAGTTGAACCTCAGTAGGGTTTTCACAAGAAGTTCTCCAAGTATTTAGAACATAAAATTGCATGGAACTGAACGCCCACGTCAATATGTTCTCTTTTGTGTTTTCATTCTTTTTAGTTGTTTTTCTTTACTCTTTTTTTCAGTATTTTGGGAAGGTGGTTTGATTTTTGTCTCTGAAGGCATTAGTGACAAAAATTAGGTGCAATATTCCTAAAGGAATCTCTTGGCACCCTCAGGTTTTTCCTTTTCCTTTGTACTTGCTTCCATAACTGAGCATTCCAGTGAAGTCTTGGTGATCAATAACAACTTCAGGGCATTGGTTAGTGCCGATATGATCAGAATAATATGCGTGGTAAACTTGGCATGTTTTCTGGGCATTGAAGATGATGTCCAAGATATTTTGTTCACAACTTTTGAGCATTTTAGGGCAAATATAAGAACTGGGAAATTAAAAGTTAGACCAAAGTTGTTTTGGCCGGCTTTTGGCCGTTGGAGCAGCTCTCTTTTCTTTTTTCGGTAACAATCATTGAAATAACTTCACATAGAGACACCCTTTAACTGGAATTGCATGTAGAGGTTGTCTGAATTCTTTTTATGAGTATAGTCCATTTTAATGTACCTCTTTAAAATAATGTAGTTGTGAATTCAGTTCACTACAGGAGTGGATTGAATAATTGTAATCTTTATTGCATTTGGAGTATATTAATCTTAAGGTTAGCCAATTTCTGTTGTATTCTAGTCAAGGTTTGGAGATGTTTGGGCGTTATAGGCATAGATCAGTTGACTTGGTTGTTTAACAAGATCTGATACCAGATCAGTTGACTGCCTACTGGTACCCAAAATCTTTGAAGGAGAAGTACGAAGTTGCAACAACTACGGATTAGTCTAGCTCATTATTCACAGTATGAAGCTTTAGGAGAGGGTAGTTGAACGTAGACTGAGAAGGAAAAGGCGGATTTTATGCCCTGGAGATCCACTCTAAAAGTTATTTTCTTGGTGAGGCAATTGATGGATAGATTTAGAGAGAAGAGAAAGGATGTTCTTATGGTCTGTATTTTTGGAAAAAGCGTAGGAGAGATACCAAGGAAAGTTATGTGGCCGGCTTTACAGAAGAAGGGGTGCCTACCAGTGGGGGTGGCACTGATTGACAAGAAAATGAGGGGACATAACTTGAGGTACTTTGATTACATCAAAAGAAGACCTTTAGATGCCCGTGAGAAAATTCATTTTGTGCCAAATCAATTGGGTAAGACGATAGAAGGGTAGACCGAGGATAACATGGAGAGAAATAGTGAAAAAGATTTGATTGCCAGGAATTTATCAGAGATCGTGTGCTTCGATAAGGATTCATGTAAGGAAATCGAGATGCTTATTGATGATGATGCATAGAGATGAGAATGCTGATACTAATACAGTTGACTATATACTTGATATAAGGAAAGAGGATATGGATAAGGCAAAAATACCAAAACAGTTTCGTAAAATCATGTTAATAGAATACAGACAACTTGATATTGATATACGTTACCCCGTAAATGACCATTCTGCATCTAAATAAACAAAGGTTCGAGTCACTCATCTTTCCAAGAGAAACTATGGTTATCCTAGGAATTAAAAACAACAATCATAGAATAATGGGAGTGAGAGAGAGAGTTTTTAGGAGTCAACGGAGGAGGTTATCGTATGTATCAAAATGTAATAAACAGATTTGACAGGATCTTACACGAACATTCAGTTATTTTGCTCTTTATCCCATGTAGTAAAGTGCAAAATCATGCTATGTACATAACTTGGAGTTTTGGAGCCGCCTTGTATGTATTAAAATGGAATAAACATATTTGACATGATCTACACAAACGTTCACTTATTTTTCTATTTATCTCGTATACTAAAGTGCAAAATCATGCTATGTACATAACTTGGAGTTGTGAAGCCTCCTTGCTTAGTAGGTGGTTCTGTCACTCCTTTAACTGGGAGTAATTTTGTGCTGTTTTCCGTTTAGAATAATATCCTGAAGGCAGAATGAATAATAGATTGGCACATAGAATTTTATATTCCCACTTTTCCTGCAGATACACTACGAGACAACTGGTCCAGAGATCTGGGAAGACACAAGAGGCAAGGTGGACATTTTTGTTGCAGGGATTGGGACTGGTGGAACTATTTCGGGGGTTGGTCGGTTCCTTAAAAAACAAAATCCTAGCATTAAGGTAACTGGCGCTTTACAGCTGTAGACAAATTAGAAACATCTACTACTAGGCCAACATGGCTCACTGAAGCCGGGAATACAATGCATCCAGGATCTCTCTCTCTCTCCCTCTCTCTCTCTCTCTCTCTGTGTCTCTCTCTCCATCTATCTGTCTCCCTCTCTGTATCTTTCTATTCATGTATACATGTATCTGTATACATATGTATGTATGTATCCATATTTAGGGTTTCTTTGAGTGGAAAGCCATTACGGAAAAGGGTAAAGCAGGTATTGACCCTTTTTGTACGATTTTCGAAGATGAACAGAATCACATTTACTTGGATATGTTGTAAACGAAAATGAGAGCATGTGTGGATGCCAATTTTCAAATATCTTTCATGTAAAAATGTAGATGTGGTGTACCTGGAAACAAATATAGCAAAGCGATAAAAGAGATCAGATTTAATGTAGAAGTAGAAAATGTTTATCTTGTTGAAGATAAAAAACACTTGTTGTCAACGAGTTTTTAATTCTTGACTTCTTATTTGTCTTATTCTGAATTTGGTGTCGTAAGTTTCTATGTTTTTTTCTTAATAGTATAAAAGTATTTTGAAATGAAACAAGTGACATAATAGCCTATGAAAAGGCTAACCTGTAGATAGTTTTAAGATTAAGTTTTCTGTTTGGTAACCTTTCCGTTTTCTGTTCAAAACTGGAGAAAAAAACGCTTTTGGCACACAGTTTTCTTTTTTTTTTCTTCAGTTTTGAGAACAAGTTTTTAAAACAGGACTGTTTTTCAAAACTCCCATTTAGGAGTTTTGGGTTTTCAGTTTTGGTTTTTATTTTGAGACCACCACCACCACCTTCCCACCGCCGGCAGCCACCGCCCACCACCACTGCCACTACCGACCGCCTGTCGCCTGCCACGGCCCATCGGCCACAGCCGGCGACCATCGCTGGCTGCCGCCAGCCACCGCCACACCCCACCACCAAAGAAAAAACTCAAAATAAAAACTGGGTAATCAAACACCCATTTGTTTTTGTAAAAAATGAAAACTAAACTGGTTTTGGTTTTTGTTTTTTGGAAACAGAAAACCAAAACTGGATTTCAAACGCTACCTAAGTTTCCCATGGGTTGGTTGCGTCTCGATACGGATGCATTTTGTTTTTTTGTCTTGGTGATGTATAAGGTTATTGGGGTGGAGCCTACAGAAAGCAATATATGTCACTGGAAAGCCTTGTAATTTCTGCTGATTTGAATCCACGTTTAGTTCATCGTATTGTTTGTCTTCTTCTAGTTTAATCTATTGAAAAGTGCAGGCCCTCACAAAACAAGGGATTGGAGCAGGTTTTGTACCAGGGAATTTACACCAAGACGTGGTTGACGAAGTTATAGAGGTCTTAGTCTTCTTTCGTTGATTGGTTTTGTACCAGGGAATTTACACCAAGACGTGGTTTTGGTTGTTTTGTTGTCAAAAAACGTCCGGGTCTTATTATCTACATACAATCTTCACTAATAAACATGCCTTACAATCAACTTGATTAATCGGATGACTAGTAATGTGGTTGTTTTGCGATCTATCA